>JBANCV010000141.1:0-74612 GCA_037040105.1 Amiota albilabris | reverse complement strand
AAGTTTCATTCCAAACTATTTTGTAGTTTTTTTTCTTTTTGAAAAGTTCGGAAACTTTTGACACACACCTTGTATGTTTTGCCTTCTAGAGATTGAAAAGATTCAAATATATTTGGTACTTATGAAAGTAGGAATTATTGTATCATGGCTATTCTTGTTGCGATTTCTATTAAAAGGGAAATTACTAGTTATACTCTTCACGGGAGTGAATAGTATTATAAGTTTGTAATGAGGTTTGTAATACACAGAAGGAGACATCGCAGACCACATTAACTATATATATATTTGTGATCAGCACGATGAGACGAGTTGATTTAGTCAAGTCCGTCTGTCTGTCCGTCTATACGCGAACTAGTCGCTCAGTTTTTAAGCTAGAGAGTTAAAATTTGGTACATACATCTTTTTATCTTGGACATTACATTTGTCGCAACGAGCCGAATCGGACCACTGGGAGGGGTACCCCAATACACACCCCGTACTCAAATTAAGGTTCATATTAGAAAAACTTTTTTGTTTTCTGTGCTATCGAAATGAAATTTAAAAACTGGAAGTGTTTGATCCATATACATTAACCCCTATAATTTCAAGACCCTTGGATTATCAGAAGGGGTACCTCACATACAAAGACCCTATTCATATTAATGTTCCTATTAGAAAAACTTTTTTGTTTTTTATGGTATCGTCTTGAAATTTGGTCACAATAAGTTTCTAATTCACATTCATTAACCATATAAATTTTAAGATCCTAGGATCGTATAGCTCCCATACAAAAAGCGTTTTCTAGGGGCTGCGTGAAGAGAATTGCATCTTCGGCATAATCGAAGATACCCTACTTTCTGGTTTTGATATTGGTTATGTGTTTTGGAAGTTTTTTAGTTATTATTGAACTAACAAATGTTGTTTTCTTACCTCTCTGTTTTCGTGGAAACATGTTCTTCCAGTAAAAAGCTACGCAAAATGATAAAGAAAAAGAAAATGACATACAAATCACTTGTTCTAATGATTCTCTAATTGTTAGATGTCATGCAATTAATGATATTTGTAAAGATCCTTAAAAACAATCAGTCCTGCGTGCTGCTCTTTCTCGGTCCAAACTTTGGTTTCTTGGTTTTGGCAATAGGAAATTGTTACAGGAGTCTTAGTATGGCGAATATGATGGATATAGAAGCAATTCGTTTGCCATCAGTTCCAGGTATGTGTGGATCCTTGAGTTGACTTGAAGGAAGACAATTTACTTCTTTGTTAAATGGAAATTTATATTTTTTCTTTAAAATAATGCTAAAATGATTATTAATAACCAAACCATAAGTCATAACTTTGCCGACAGACTTTGTCTTTATCAAAGTTCAATCAAAAACAAGATCCCTGTTCTATGTTACATTTTTTCCATTAACATAATATCACAAACGTTATAAACTGAACTGAGATATGATGTGACAGTTGAACAATTTGAAAATCTCAGACCCAAGCCGCAAGCTTTTCATGCCACCCTCGTTTTTATGTATCCGAAATGTTGTACAAACATCATCAAAAACATTTCTTTCCGCAGTCCGCATTTTTGCATTGTGTTGAAAAATCATTACAGCAAGGAAACTTGCTTGGTTTCCCTTCAATATTGTATCAACACATCAACAGCCAACAACCAATGACAGAGTACATCCTTGACTAACTATATACATCTCTTTCTCACTTTCTCCTTTCTAATTATCTATCACTTTTTCGCTATCTTGCAATGGCAGGAAGCTATCATATCCACCCAAGCATATTATCCTAACAATTATTAATTTTCAATTATGTACTTTTAGATCGCTTATCAGCGGCACGTGTTTTATACTGGTTGAGATTAATGCTAAGATGTCCCTTTTTTTGCACTTCTTTCTCGGAAATTCAATTAACTAAGCAAGGAGGGCCGTTAAAATTACCACGCCAATTGTGCTTAAATAAAAAACTTTTTTTTTTTACTTTATATCCTTTTTATTTTATATTTGGATTAAAAAAGGAATGTAAAAGTTTGTTAAAAAGATAAACATGCTTAAAAGTAGCGGATTAAGACCGCATCTCCAACTGCGAAATAATTACAAGTGGGGAAATTGCCATTCATTCTGTTAATTTTTTTTTTGGTGCTTTTTATTAAGTATATTTGTAACTTAACCAGTCATATTCTTAGATATGAGTCTATTGTATAACAAAGGGTTTTTAATGACTCAAGTAGCATCATCTAAGCTAATAGTAGGAGGCAATAGGTGAAATCATTAAAATTTTTATTGCGGCACCATTTATTAAAGTATTTTAGGTAGGGCCCTCTACTCCAGAATGTAGAGGACTTGGAGTTGTAATAACAACATAAGTGATTTGACATAGACTTAGATATGAGTTCACTATTCAAAATTTTCAACTGTGTAGCAAGTAGAAGCATATCTCCTGATCTACTTAGATATATGATCTTTCTTGAACCATGAAAATTGGATAAGAATCTCTCAAGATAACCATAAGTTGCTCCTAATAGAAAAAAGTATTTAATATGATATACGTAGAATCTCTAGGGTATTGTATTGGAACTCTGAAGATAACTTTTTCTTTAATAGGCGATAGTATTTAAATACATTGTTTATTTGAGAGCTTCGGGTTCTTAAAATATATCCAATGTACCTACAAAGATTTGGAGACCTTGAATTGCAAAACCGAGTTAAGACAATTGAATGTTATAGTTAAGCAAAATAGTCTAGAGTGTCACAGGGTTCGTTGTTAAAGATAATGCAATAAACTAAAAGTAATAAATTCTCAGTAACAAAGTTAGGGTGACAGTTACATGAACCCATATTTGTTAGAGCTTTCAAGAAAAATGAATGCATGAATGCATAAATGTTGAAGCAAGCCGTCGGAATGTTCATACTTAGCAATGGTTTACCAGTGTCACAAGAGGTACTGGGGGAATATGGGGATACGATTGTGCTACCAGGAATTTGACCTTCTGTGAGAGATATATTAAAAATTATGTAGGCACCAATGTCTGTCCTATCACTGAGTACGATTGGAATTATTATAACTTATCTTAGTTCTTGTTAAAAACTTTACTTTTTTTGAAATTGCTCGCAAAAAACTGTGTCTTTAGTAGAAGCAAGAGGCAAGGCGTTTTCTCTTTGACTTTTGTCCTTCCTACTACTTACATGAAAATGGATTTTTAAGGGTTGTTCTGGGACTACTAGTTAACTCCGCCCATTTATATCTTGCATTAAAAAAAAAACCTAAAACAATTTTGGTAAATTGTATTTTTAGAACATACGCCAATTTCAGTTCTATCGCAGACTTCATACGAATTCGTATAATATTAATTTATTTGGGAAGGATAAATATATTCTGAGTACAGGCACAATTATTATAATTGCTTGATTGTTCAGTATTTTGTTCTTGTTTATGTTTGTTGTTAATAATTTTTTTTTGCAAAAGTTTGCTTTTTCAAACTTGAGAAATTTGGTGTTACAATTATGAGATTAATCCAATCCAATTCAATCTAATTCAATCCAATTTGTTTTTTTTTAAATATTAAGTAATAGTAAATTATATTCTTAGATGGATAAAGTGAAAATTTCTTGTATTGAGGAATATAACAAAATAAGTTGATCTACCAACAATGACTTCCAACCGTTGGTTTCTATTAGTCTCTAACCAGATATCGAATTACATGTATTAATATTGTATATGTTGATATATTCATTTATCTTGCGTCTTGGCTTGGAACCTTTAGATTTACCAATGAAAAAATATAACCAACATTTTCAAGTTTAAATAATTTCATAAAAGGAGTAACACTTATCTAGTATGTTATGTTGGGGTTGCTAGAGACAGCGATGGCCTTCTCTTTATAGTCTCTGCTGTCGTAATGTTAACCTATTCGATACTCAAGCAACGTTCTGATGACCGAAATGAAGGCGGTATGTCTTTTCCTTTCCATACCATCCGTCCTACACTTCTTTTGTTACACTTCACGTACCGCTCTTCTTCTCCGTGTCATCACAACGATCCTTTAATGGTCTAAGTGGGCTGGTGTTGATATCAGCTACCATTCCAACATAAGAGCCATATTTTCCTTCAGAAATTAACATTTAATAAGTTATTCATTATGTCTACCGCATTTGTTATCTGGGAGATTCCACATAATCCCACTCACAGCCCAATGAGCATGCGATCTTGAAACATATTCGATTCTATTGAGGGAGGCAAATAATTCAAACCATTGAGGTAGTTAGGTCGTCATAACTTCGTCAGTAAGCGGATTAATAAAATGATGAAAATAGCGACAGCAAAAGTCAGGGGATGCTCATCAGAGCAGACCAAAATCAAAATCAAATTAGCCCAAAGTACCACACATATTAATAGTTTGACTTAGAGCGCACAACGGGTGGGATATAAGTATCAAAACGTGTGACTTTTATTTTCCTTATCACTTCACAGCCGCCGTCGGTATTTATACTTTTTTATCAGAGTCACTTTAAGTTTGGTTTACTCAAGGGATACCATTTGCACCATAAAGTAAACAGGACATTTTTGGCACGTGTACGTGGTGAACATTATTAGGTGTTAGCGCGTGCCAATCTATCAGTGGAATTAGATTAGTAAAGTTTGTTTGCTGTTTATTTATACCTAAATGTTACTTTTTATTGGCTTCCGGTTGACCTTCCCTGTTTTGGTTTTGTGAAAGGCACTACTATTTTCACGTCAAAACTACTTAGTTAAGAGAATTGCAAGAATAATGTTATCAATTATTGAATGAAGGTACTACAATTATACATATAAATTTAAGTCATATGAATGAATGGGTGCTTAAGAGAATTTAGCTTTGGTTTTTAGGATTGAGTACGGAGTCTGTCAGCTCTTTTTAAATACGGATGATGATTGCTCATCTGAACCTTTGTGGTGGATCAATAGTTTCTTGATCATTTGAAGAATTCAAACTTGAGTTGGCCATTTCCATTTGAGTGAATGAATTTAAACGAGGTCATAGAACCATTTGCGATTCAACAAATTCGCTTGATACTAGAAATCGTCGATAAGGTCAAGGGTATGATTTAAGTGGATTGAAAGTGCGCTGTATTCAATATTTTGCAAAATGATTGGGAAAAGAGCTACCGCCATAGCAAGTACATAGTATATACATATGTGCTTTATTTGTTCTCTGAGGACGGATGGAATATGTGTTCCTAACTATAATTCGAGTTGAAGGAACAGTCAAACCAGAAGGGAACCAGTTCCGAAGAATGCAAAGACTGTGGTGACAACCGGAAAGGTGATGGACACTTTTTTTTCGAGATACTAAAGATATAATTCAAATTGATCACCTTTTGTGGAAGGAAACTATCAATGGCGAATGCGGAGCACATTTATTTTACACTTTTCAAGTAAGATTTTAAAGGAAATTCGTATCCATTCTCACCATAAGTACACCAAGTGCATTTTTCAGACAATTTTATTGAACTTAACTTATTTGATTACAAATTAGGAGTCGTCATGGACTTGCATTCCGAGAATTCCATGGAACTCTTGGATCTATGACTGAGACGAAGTTTATTTTCATCAGTGGATCCTCTATTTCGTCGCAAAGAGATTCTAAATTTGCATTAGACGGATTCATTTCCATTTCTTCATTGGTTTCATTATTCAGAAGCAAACGATATCTGTTTGCCTTTTTTGTCCTACGATCTATCTGTATGTGAATGATGATTTGAAGGTTGTCTTGACTTGAATATTGCATGATTCAGTTAATAAAAAACCGGCTTCATGACTACCATTGCAGAGCAAATTTTTGAATGCAACTAGGTGTGTTTTTTGGTATAACCTGGTTTTAATAGTCTTAGGTAGATCGGCCAGAGTTCGTTTGAGCTCAATCCATTGGGTTAAGTTCGGAGTATTGAAGTGACTACTAAAGTACTTCAACATTATCGTTTTTGGATCCCACTTTTGTCCATTTGGCAAGATGTTTAAGACTTCTAGATTTTTAACCCAAATTTCACCACTTTTTCCAAGGCAACGCCCTAAAATACCAACATACTAGTTGGCATCTATAGGCCTATTAGTTTTAATGAAACAACATTTGTATGCACACAACCCCATATCATTAGATATGCTCCACCAATCTTTAAACGCTTCTCCTTTTGTTTTCCCTGTCCACTGCCTTCCGTCAGAACCAAAGCGGTTAATTCTATTCTCATCATATCAAATGACTTTTGTCAGACTCAGTTACATGATATAGAAGTAAGTGACTTTTTATATAAAATTTTGCTCATTTTATTGATGTTTTTGCCCAATATTTGAATTATTGTAAACTGGTGCATATAAGTGGTAAAAATAAACATTTCTATAATTATTTTCATAAGCAACTTCAGTGGGATGATACGGTACGGGATGATATTATTGTATAGAAGAATTTTAAGTACTCTACTGAAGGAACAAACTTAAATAGAAGCTACATGATTTTACCAAAACCCAGAAATTTATACAATTTATGATCTTCAGACTTATTTGCACAGCAGAGATAGTTACCTATTCTTTGAACTTTTCTATTTCCTGGAAGTTATGACTGGAAGTTATATTCAAAAGGAGCAGGCTCATTTGCATTATAATACTGTGTCATCTGTGTGTTTTTTTTTATGGTACCACTAGGAGCGCACGGAACTTGATTCCGTCCTGACCAGTGGGCAAGGTCCCTTTATGGGTGTATCGTGGTGGCCCAGATGCGGGTAGAATATGAACTCGATGTTAAGTTGCATTATACAATCGGGTGCTTTGACCTATAGAGCAAGAATGGTTTGAGATAGGACTCACCTCGACACCAAGGAGTGAGACAAACGATCAAAATAAGTATGACTCGAATTCGGTACCTGAGAATGTCATGTAAATATATCCAAAGGGACGTTGATTGACATTTATCAATCCTTGTGCTCGGCACCGTGATATTGAGTCTTCACTATAGGTGTTCCCATTAAACAAAATCGACTTTTTTTGTTCTTTGGGCCTTTTTATTTCCGGGTACATACATTTTTTTGTTTATCATATTTTACCATAAAATATGACTGTGACCCAAAAAAGGAGGCTGACTCAAGGAAAAAAAGTTTATTTAAATCTATGTGACAACACAATTACAATGTTGTTGTTAATGAAATTATAACTTTATGCTGATCAGTTGCTAGAATATTTTTATAACCCAACGGTTTCGTTAAGATTGCACAAGTACTACTAATATGGTGGGCCTTAATACTAGTTACACAATAATGTGCATTCGGTAAACGTAATTAAACAATTTTTATTGTGCTTACAAACAGTTTTAAAAATAATATATCTTTGCAATTATCTGCTGACAAGCCGTCTGAATATGATGATGAAATTCAATTAAGTTGTGAAAGTTTACATTACTTTTTTGTGCGATTTTCTGTTTGCAAAATCATCAATTATATCGTCGTATGCAATCTTGTTCTTTAGTTCTGACTCTATACATAAAAGAGCTAAGGTGTTTAGCTATTTAAGGTATGATCTGAGATTATTTTCAAGCGATTTAAACAAGAAAATCTTTTCTCACCCGAACAATTTGTCGATGGTGTACAGAGAGCAATGCGTACTGCTGCATCCAAGTCTGGATAAACGTTTTGTAAATTTTGTTTTCGCAGGAACGAAAATATACATATACATAATACTTTTCAATGATCCAGAATCTGATTCATTAGAGCATTTCTTCCAAGAAAAGGACTTTTTCCGTAAGGGTTGATGGTGACATTACACTCATTTTGGTCAGAAATGAAAACTTTTTATTGAATCTGTTGTAGGCCTCCTGCCGTTTTCTCTATTCGAATACAAGCCTATATAGAACGAGAAATGTGTCAAGCCCATCGGGTATTCATCATCCTTTCGGTTGCCTTTTTCCCCATGTCTTTTGTATACTGCTTAACTCCATCGCTTCTTAGTTAATTTTATCTTGTTCAGCTTCGAAATATTTGCAAAAGGATTGGTAAAGATTGGCAACAAAAATCCTTAATTTGACCATTAATTTTATGCTTTCAAAAAAAAAAAAAAAAAAATCCACAAAATAACCATTTCAGTTTTTCTAAATTCAAAAGTATTTCCCGTCGCTTCGTTTCGTGTTATAGGTTTTCGGTATAATCACCCTTGAGTGCTTCCAAAGTTTTAATAACTTAAGTATGAAAATAAATAACATTTAGGTATATAAATATGAAACTTTTTAATTTCTAAATTTGCCGTCCCAAAAATCTGCTGTCTAGGCTCCAGTGTCAATGGGGTGGGAAACAGTCTCAAATTTTGGGATTTTCATTTTCTTTTGAGTTTGTTTCCATTTTTGCCAACATTTATGTGACAGTATGATGGGATTAAAATAAATTTTTCTTTTCTTTATTTTGCACACACAACTCACAGTTATCTAAACTGTTATTTTATCAATACATTTGGAAAATTCATTTGCACTTTGTTTTTAGAGACACATCCATTGACTGTAGAATACTAAAGACTGGACAATTCTCTCTCGAAATAAAATGTGCTTATTATTATTATTATTATTTTCATAGTTAAATATAACTTCAAAATTGAGTCTTTTTGCTTCGAACTCATATCGAACATGCAACCTCCGCCTGAAAACAACAATTTGAGTGAGCTTCAAATTCGTGAGAGCATTGAACATTGCTCTATAGTCTTTGACCATAGCCTCTTTGTTTTTATCATTTCCCCTTAGAGGTAACAGATTGCAGATAAACAGAAACTGTTAAATGAAATAAAATGGAATGGAATACCAGCGTTCCTTTGTGTTAATTTACAAAACTTGCTATGCATGCTTACCACCACCTCTTTACAGTTTTAAAAAAAAATTTGTATGAATTTAATGGAAGACAAAGTGTAATGTCCATTTCTTTCTGCTCTTTTAGTTAGACATTTCTATGGATTCTTTTTATTTTCTTTTAATTTATTTAAACTTAAATATTGTTAATATTTTAATGAATGTATGTATTTATAAAATCAAAAAAGTTAAACTCTGAATGTTGTAATATGCATATGCAAGTGTGTGCGTGTGTGTGTAGACTTTTGTGATCTTCTGTATATATAATAATGTGTGCATGTGTGTATGTATCTACATTCCAATTTAAAATTGTTTATTAATGAATGAATATTAAATTAAGTTGAACTTTTCATATAATTTTTTTTTTTTATTCGCAATGGCCAACATTCACACAAAGGTTCAATGATTCTCAGTTTGAAGCGAACAAGCATCTTAAGAATCAAACATCAGTTGTTTGTTGTTTTTCGTTGTCTTATCTTTTCTAACTATATACATATGTAGTACATGTGTATGTATGTATGTATGTATGTATGTAGATATGAATGCATTTCAATATAAAGAGTTGACTAGTTGACGCTACCATTCAGTCATTTCGAGAGCTTCATTCTTCATTACAATTGTTCAACAAGTGGAAAATTGTGTAAATTGTTTAATAATGGCAACAATGACGTCTTCTTCTGATTTCCACTTAGATTACATTAAAAACTATTTATTGGAGGAAATTCTTAAAAGTTTTCCAAATGAAGAGCTGGAAGATTATAGCATTGATAGTGCCAATAGCCTAGATGGCTTTATGTCAACGCTATTTACTTTAGAATTAAAGACACGATCTTCGCTAGATAGGTAAGACCAAATAGTTCTTATGCCATATAAATTTAGTATATGTATATACTATATCGATTGATACGTGTCTCGAATAGATCCACGATTAATAAAAGCCTTGTCATTGCCAAATTTATGCGTGGAGATGACGCCTTTCGTACATCCAGTAAATCATATATACAATTTGCAAATGAAGTGTTTGTTTATGCTGAAGTATTACCGGCTTATCGTAGATTACTTATAGAATCTGGAATTTATGACGTGGAGATTAACAATTGGGTAGCGCCAGCTTATGTAGCAAAGTTTGGCTATATAAAAGGTAGGGAGAGACAGAGAGAGTGGGTCAAATTAATCACAATATCTGTCATAACAGCATTAAACTATAATCATCATAATTTATCAACATTCACTCATTTGTTCGTGTGTTATCTACTACTTATGTATGTATGTATGTACATACATACTACATACATTCATATGTTAATATCTCACTTTGTCACTTCACTCATTATCATTTGTCAATTGTTGTTGCGTTGTAGGTCTCAGCAACACGCCAAGTATCCGTGAAGCAGTGCTTGTGCTGAAGCATCTTAAACCTGATGGATACCGTTTAGGGCCACGTCTCCATTTGCGTCATGATCAACTATTAGGAATGTGCAAACCGATAGCTCAATTTCATGGTGCTGGTTATGCGTTACGTCATTGTCAACCCAAAGAATTCGAGCGTTTGAAGTCGGGCATTATCCCACTGCCGTTTTACAATCCGCAAGATCCATTCGATGCCGACACCAATATTTATCATGTGTTATATCGTGCTTCACTTGACCGTTTCTTTGATTTCTGTGATCGCAAACTCGATACTTTGGTGGACAAGCAACTGCCTGCAGATATCAAAATCGTTCAAGCTTTGACTAAATTACGCACGAAGTATTATGCACAGCCAACCATGCTGATGGAAGAACTGCGCACGCAAGTCATGGATACTGATGATGACAAACATTTCGCAATAATAACGCACGGCGATTACAATCGTAACAATGTCTTATTCCATTTTAAATCGCCATTGAATGACAATTCTGAAGTAGATGATGTAAAAATGATTGACTTCCAAGAGATGCGTTTCGCCTCTCCTGCCATTGACTTGAGCTTCTTCATGTACATGAATACTCCTACTCATTTACGTAACGACATCTGGTCACAATTACTAAAAACATATCATGGTCATCTCATTGATATGATACGCAAAATAGTAACTCCCAAATTAACACCAAGCGAGCTGTCGCAAATTGAGGCAAAATTTAGGTAAATTTAATATTACATATTATATATACTTACACATAAAATAACTAATTTGATTTCTTCCCCTATCGTATATAGTTTCAATAATTTTGAAAAACACTTTACGCGCTTTGCCCTCTATGGCGTTATGGTGTGCATGCACTTCTTACCATGGCTACTATGTAGCGAAACCGAATGCGCTCGATTGTCTCATCTCTTTGAGACAGACATGCATGGCCCGGAATTTCATAAATGCTCAATGGAGGTGGGTGGTGATGATGCAAATTTGGAAATATTTGGTATTGTGCGTCATGCTTGTGCGGCGGGATATTTTGATTATATTTAATCAATATACAAATCCTCGACTAAACTTTGATTATTGCAGTTAGTATTAGTATTAGAAAATGTATTAAATTTTTTTTTTTAAACTGTCAATGGGCTATGGACTCAGTTGGATTACTTCCCAATTTTATATGCTACAACAAACAAAATAAATACTACTACATACAATTTGGAGCCTTAAATATGTATAAGTGATTATAAGTCAATATTATATTATGTACATTATTATCATATAACAACATAGTGGTTATATCATGAATCATAATTGTTCAATGTTCAATCAAAAATGCATTTCCAACATCAGCAAATATTGTTTTCTAGGATATATGCATGTTGCACTACTTAAAATAATCAATTGTACAATCAAATTTGTTGGAATAATATGATCAAGGCAATTAAAGACTTACCAATTTTATTAATAAGTAGATTAAGGCGAGAAGTACATCGAATCTCAGATCGTGGCTTGTCACATTTGGGATGTGATGACTAAATGAACTGATTTTATTAATAGAGAAACTAAAATTGTTTCTTAAGAGTTTCCCGTCAAAATGTGCCTTTACCTCTACCTTAAGGGGGAACATGGTTAAACACGATGTTTTTTACTATTGATATTTTGTTGATTAAGTGATATTGACTATTTGGCTAAAACTGTTGTTAATAAAATTTTATTTTTCTAAAAATTTAAATTAATATGCCTAAAAGTATGCTTCGCTTTTTTGTGTGTGTTAAACTAAACTAGCATTTGCTGCATTTGCATTTGTTTAAATAAAACATATTACCTCGATAAATTCTCACAAATTAAAAATGCAATAATTTAGCTAAAATCATGAACTTTCCATTAGTAAAAGAATCATTTAAATTGGTAATCGATTTCTCGAGGTTTTAAAATTTGAATATGTAGGGGTGTGAAGTAATTTTTTACAAATCTCATATAAAATCTTTCAGGATTTTTGGATTTTGTGCAGGAGTCTTTAAAATATTGAGTACAGATATGTAATCGACGCTGCATAAATAGGATGTCAATATGTCAATTGTGAAATCAATTTCGGTAGATGTAGAAGATACGCTTACATTGGCTAATAAGCCTTGGTAAGATTAGCTAAGAGAAAGCCTAAACAGCTTTCAATTTGTTTTTGAAAAATGCAGGGTTTAACCGCAAGAAGTGTTAGTAATCTTACCTAGAATTGGTAGATGGTCAGAAGAGAAGTCTGCGTGCTGTTCGGAATTTGCTATAAATAGATCGAGTGTCGAATATTTTGCTTTGTAGCTAGCTAGCTTGATTCCTATTGACAGATCATTTAGAATATTGCACCAGCAGTTTTCTTTGAAACGGTTATGTCAGTTTAGACCGCCACCTTGTATGTAGTTGCCAATGATACGATGGAGCATAAGCAGTTCTGACTTTAACGTGTCATTTTTTTTGTTTCGAAAAGTTAAAGGAGTGTTGTGATTGGTGTAGCAAGCTAGACTCTATCAAATGATTGTGGGGCAACTGAAAAGACAACAGTATAATACTTGTATCTCTTTTTTTTTCAAGTGAATTCATAGTCCTCTTCTATATCCAAACTGATGTTCAGGTATGTTATGATGTTAAGTTTATTCAATGCAGATACCAAACACTCTTCTTAAAAGTAACTTTTCAAATACTTTAGAGAAGATTACCAGCAGACACAATAATTTTGAACTAGTGGAGTTCTTTGTTTTTAAATCAGTAAGCGTTTTGAATACTTTATTGGTTGCACATACACATTTTCAATACTTTTTGGAAATCTTACATAAAATCAATGTAATTAATATATATATTAATAATAATATTAATAATAATAATAATAATAATAATAATATAATATACGTAATAATGTATAAGTAAGTATATAATTCTAGAGTCTGAGTGTACATTTACATGGATACTTTTGAATTCATCTTTTTGTTTTTGTTTTTGAAATTGATTTTGAGGCCAGTAAAATTTTTTGAACAAAGTTAGTACCTGGAGAAGGCCCAAACACTTGTAAATGTATACAATAATACAATATATTTTAATTGTAATTGTAATTGTAATTGTAATTGTAATTGTAATTGTAATTGTAATATAATATAATAAATACAATAATATTTTTTATACCTTTGTTTCGATTAAAAATACTGATCCAATCGAATGGAATTGATTGAATGAATGAAGGAATGAATGAGTGAATGAATGTAGTGTATAATAAAGATGTATGTAGGTATGTATGCATGTATATAGTTTTGTTTGTCGTGAAAGGTATAAAATGTTCGGTGAAACCGAAGTTAGGTAGTTGTTAGTTGTTTTTGTTCATTCATTTGTTTATATACTTTTTTTTTTTGTTGCTCTTAGATAATATTTTAATAACCACACAAATGCAATAAGTACAATAATAAATACATTAAGTTTACACTGTTGATGCCGTTGTTGTTGTTGATGTTGCCCCGATACATACATACATGCATACATATACGTATAGCACATGTATCATATAATATAGTATACATATAATATGGGTTATCAAAGATTGATCGGCATATTCTTTGTATATGTCTACTCTGGTAGACTGAATGCAATATAGTACATACATATAAGTAATATTAAGATACAATATTTAGATAGTTAGATAATTCACAACTGCTTTTTTCGGTGGTGCTGTGACCTTTGGTTAGCAAGGCATATGAACGTTGGATAATAACTTGACTCGTCTCGTCTTGACTTGTCTCGATTCGAATTGATCAATTTACCCACCACGATGCATCTGCACTGTAGCTTCAGCAGATTCTTGACTGCGCAACTGTTGCTTATACTCATCGATCTCTTGGACGCGGTATGTGCCCAGATTCACCTGCATCATGAGCGTTTCCATAATTCGTTCATTTTTCAAAGACTTTGAAGGCAACACTACGGTGAGCAATTCACTCGGTGAGATCCGACACAAATTCAGGTCACGTGTCAAACGTTCCATAATGCATTCGAATTCGAATTGTGTATCTTTGTTCGGATGATTTTTGAGCTTGGAGACCTTACTCTGGGCCCAAGCGAGCATTGCTTCAAATTTCCGTATCTCAGGTGTTTGTAGTTCTCGGCACATAATCATCTGGACCATGGACTCGGAGAGATTCAGAAACTCGGGACACTTAAACAATGCATGGGCTTTGCTCTCAACAAACGAAAGTATCATATTAACTAGCTCCGAGGCAGATGTGTAACGCCAATAGTAGTTTTCCAACGATATTAGCATGGGACAGACAACTTCAGTGCGTAGAAATTGTTTGCAGTGATGAAAACAAGCCTGCAACAGTTCCGGCAGATCATAATGCTCAGCGGCGCAAAGGAGGCCTTGAAAAACACAATATAATAATGATAAATATACTTTGTAGGTACATAAACCATGATTACGTAATGTTAATTCCATTACTCTTGTGTTTCTCACCTGGTATTGAGACACAAGTTAATGGACAAGTGCCAGTATGTAAATAATCCAGGAGTACCCGAAATGTTTCCGGATCAAATTCAATGATATTGAATTCCGTTTGCGCCAATTTTGCACGATCAACCTTTTGAGCATCCGCACATACTGAGAGCCTTGGTACAGCAAGTTGATTGTTGCCAGGCTTGTCCTTATCTTTATCCTTACTATCTCTATCTGTGGTTTCATAGAATCATCATTATTATTTTATTGATGATTTTATTTTTTTTTTTTTTACAGAAAATTTAGTAAAGAATTTAAGCAGCAAATAAATGATTCGAATAATAAATGAAGAGATATTAAAATAAAAATATTTTACGAGCACAAATTCCAATGGTCCAAATCGATCGAATGAGTTGAACAATTTTCAAAGGATTAAATTAGAAATCGGTTAAATCAAAATCAAGAGATACAAATCAAATTAAATTAGGATTAGCCAAATTCAATGGTGCAATAATGGGGTTCCATAAAATTTGATGAATCATGTTCAATTTTAAATTTTCAATTTGATGACATTAAACAAGAATAAGCATTTCAATTTAACAGAGACAATAAAAAATTTTGATATTATATATGATGATATTGAATATAAAGTTTTGCATTATAATTAGATATATATAATATATTTGTCATTTAGTTATTTAGTTGTTGTACAAAGGATGATGATAGTTGAAGGACAGCTTCCACGGTATTTAGCGCAGATATATTTAGCGGAAAATTTTATAAACAGCATTTCAAAGTAAATACATATATTGTATTGTATTGAATATTGTAATGATGATGATTGAGGTCAGTTAAGTTGGAGAACAAGATCAACAACAAGATATACAAAAAGTGGTGGTGGTAGTAGTAGTAGTAGTAGTTGTGGTAGTAGTAGTATTGTGAGGTATAAAAAATAGATTAGATTTGCATTCATTATTAAAAAAAATATGTAAGTTTATCAAAAATTATTTAAGTTATTATTATTATTATTATTATTTATTTTGAACAAGATTAAGATTTAAACATTAGTAGTGCAATTACCGGAAGTAGTAGTAGTAGTAGTAGTATTGTTTAGAGGTGTATATTATTGGTGAATGTTGATAGTCATACACATAACATAAGTGGTTGGAAAATATTAGTAGTTAGTAGCAGTTGCCATTTAGTAGTAGTAGAAGAAGAGGTGGTTTAGTTAGGAAACAAGATACGATTAAAGGCGCAAAGAGACAAGAGTCCCATACAAACAAGACAAGAAAAAGATAAGAAAGAAAGAAAGTTTGGAGAAGGAAAAAGAAAAGAAGAAAAGAAAAGAAAAACACACATCGATATATTTGTCATAGACTAGTGAAAAACTCTTACTCGAACAATCTGTTGACGATATCCATTTCTTTTTGTCATCCGGATTCAATTGGTTTGTGTTTTTACTCCTTATCGAGCGACCCCAACCAGCTGTGATTGTGCCAAGACGTGAGAAAGCACGCTTTACCATCGGTGATGATGGCACACTTTTGGGTCTCATCGAATCCGAATCGGGCACTGTCAAGTAGTTATTACTTTTTGGTTTTTGATTTTGTGGTGAAACCAATGAAGGTGCTGGTCTTGCAAATATTTCAGCAACTGGTATTTGTGGTGAACCAAATCCAGTTTGTATACCATACAGCATTTCCTATTAAGTGAGTAATAAGCAATATATCATGTATAATGTATGTATGTATGTATGTATGTATGTATGAATGTCTATTTACTTGAAAAACTCGACTTCTAACGCCTAAAATGGCGCGTACGCCTATGAAACGTGCTTTTTGCTTCGATTGTCCAACTAAAAAAACAACATCAAAAAGATGGGCATTTTGCAGGCACGAGGGTTCCTCATTTAGGAATACACGGGTAAAATCTTTGGCCAATTGATCATAGTCCTCAAATTGATCGCGCACCGAATCTAAAAGCGGAGATGACGGTCTCATATGACCTGGAATTTTCAAAAAATATAATAGGGTAAAATATTAAAATTTCCAAAGAATTTCGGTTCAGTTCCAATTGTTGTTAACTAATCGTAGAAATTTGTATAATACCGTCATCAGTTAAGAGTGTTTTGTGAGAGATGAAATAAATTATACAAGGTCCATAGAAGTAGAAATTTATACCGTGTGATTGTACAATATAATTGTCATATATACATATGTGTATTGTAAGTAGTATTGCGTTACAAGTGTATAATAGTAATAATATTATACAATATATTCATGTAAATTTCATCGACATTATAAGTTACTACCATAGCCCGGCGCGCGTTGCTGCGGCCCTGTCGTGAAGTTAGTGTGCGACTTTTGTAGTCATTGCTCTTGTGAAAATTGTATGTTATAAAAGCTTTGATCAATAAAATACCAAAAAACAATTTAATGTTATAATCGAATGGTAGATTTTACCATAAAATATATAGATTCCAGCCATCTATCGTGAAAACATGATTTCTTTTTTTGTATTGTAGCATAATGAACTGTCCAGTAGACAGTAGTAAAAAAATATGGAAAATACTTATATAAAAACTTGTGAGTTGCAACAAAGTGGATAGCATATAAACATTCTTCATGAAAAAATACATATACATGTCAACTTTCATGCTGATTGGTCAATGGTTGTTAGAGTGAAAAGACTTTCAACAGTTTTTCTCGTTCTATTTTGTATATACAGCTAAGTACGAGTATACTATCAACCTCATTTCATTTTTTTAATTCTTAAGATATATCGAACAAGTATGAATTTGGATGTTATCATTACAATTAGAAACGAGGGACAAACAAAGCCACCCTGATCTCAGCAAAGTACCTTATATGTTACCTTATTATATGGTATATAAGTATGTATGTACAATATCCCCTACATAATGTGAAAAGAAGCACAACAATAAATCTGAATGTTAAGTTATCACAATTACAAATAAGTATACAATGCATGCATAATTAAATTTTGGTCTGGTTAATCAATTAGTTGGGTCTTAAGCAACTTAAAGGCATCTGACCTTTACAATTCAAACATACATATCATACTATTCATATCAATCTCAATAGAAATAATATGGTAAATACAATAGACGCAAATGAATAAATGTTGTCAATAAAGGTGAGTGATGGTGCAAGGTGTTGTGCTATGTACATATTATTATTACAATATTATTTTCATTTTATTTATAAGGATCGATCAACAAGAGTCCGTGTTACCATTTTTATGAAGACTCACATGTTTTTCACAGTTTCTTAAATTTTGTAAACTCTTTCATATGACATAGTAGTCCATTTTGTAAAGGTCGTTAACACTGCGGTGTCGCTAGGGAGAATATTAACTTGAACTCAGGTAAATTACAACTTTATTCGTTTACCGCTGGGAGGAGAGATATACCTCTGGTAAAGTTTGGGGGTCTGGTGATACTGTAGTCCACTGCTGTGAAATACTTGAGCTTTCACCTTGACAGACGCCTAAAATGGATAAAACACAACACAATCCGTGCTCGATGCAATGACTGAATTGGCTTTTCTGAACTAAGCCTTGAAAGTAAGATCATAATTAACAAAGAAGTTATTGTTTCTTCTTGGAGTATATCACGCCTCTCAAATCGCAAGAAAAACCAGGCCTTCAGGACAATCACTAAAGGCTCCTGGTTTATCTGGGGTACGATATTCGTATTCCTACAAGTCTTCAGGGAATAAAAGGTTTGCTGTTAAATCTGATGAATGTGATATAAATCTTATTTTGGCCATTGGTCCCGGGAAGGTCTTATGCTTAAAATATTGTTACAACAAGGGTAAAAAGGTTGAATAGTAATTACAATCAAGTGTTTATTTCGACAGAAGGTAATCGACATTTCTTTGTTTGCCAAATTTATGGTCTATGAAATTTCAAGAGCTTGCTTGTGGCCCGTTAGGCTCTATTGATGTGAATAATTATAAAAATATTACCAAAGACAATGAATTTCAAAGACTGGACTGGGCGATTTGGTAACGAAACACAAGGTCTAGAAAAAGTTTGTATAGTTTTCAACAAGAAAATTCAAAGAAACTGTTATTGGGACCAGGAGATTTGACAATTTTGAGAGCGATACTCAGTTTGAAATCAGAACGATTTGTTTACTTTTTGGCATTTAATGGTTCTTGCTTTTACTTCCGTTTTGACTTCATGTAATATATCTTCTCATAATTGTAAAGGCACTTAGTATTTACCATTAAAGGTTCCCATTAAAAAATTAAGCTAAGAATATGTCAGAAAATTATTGTACTGTAGTATGAAGCCTTGATCTAGTTGGAAGACGGTTAAGTTCTCTCCGAAAATCAGTTTTCGAAGATTTGAGAGGCTTGACAAATTTATCGCTGGCTTCTGGACAAGAGGCCTGCATAACTGATTCTTATATATCCTATCCTATTCGTATCCATATCTGATCCTTGTAGATGAGTATAGTTTCTAAATATAGTAGTATATAGTACATAGATTATTTAGAAAGAAATTTCGTAAATTTCTATGCTTTGCGGGAAGGGCGAACAGGCATACATATAGGTATATATATGTACATATTATAAGTGAATAGAATTAGATTTTTGTGATTTGGGACAAGAGGGCTTAGGAAATTCTATTCTATCAATAGATAAGGATTATCTATCATCCAAATAGACATTTCAGTTGATTGGATGTGTTGCAATGTTGGTGGTAGTATGCATGAAATATTATGTGCAACCAAATTTGATGTGTATTTTTTTTTTTTTTTTTATTGTTTGTTTTCCTGACGCTTTGTGATGATGGTAATGATACTAATTTTATTGTAGTAGGTGATACTTAAGTAAGTGTACCTATCCATGTATTATCCATGGTATTGACCCACCCACTAAGGATTCAACAAGTATGTACAATATGTATTTACGTACAATATACAAATATGTGCATATGTATCATCACCACCACCATCATCATTTTAACATGACTTTTTTTTATGGATGGATGGATTCAATTATACACACATTGACAACATACTATGTTTTATACAAAGTTGCACACATTTTATGCATACGCATACATCAACGTCCAACATCAAGGATTTTGTTACGATTGTGTTTGTGGTTGTGGTTGAGTCTCGGTTGCCCTCACACCTTGTCGCAATATTAGTAAATGACGACGAAGATGGTGATGGTGACTTAGACTTTTGTTGTTTCAGACATTTGTTATTATTGACTGATTGATGTTGTATAAAATATTTTTGTTGTTGTTGTTGTTGTTGGTGTTGTTGTTGTTGGTGTTGGTGTTGTTGTTGTTGTTGTTGTTGTTCATTGTGATGTTGTTGTGTTGTTGTGTAGTTATTGTTTTTATTGTAGTTGTTATTATGTATTGTTGTTGTTGTTGTTTTTCGGATAGATTCATAGACGTTGTCGTTGCCGACGTTAAGGACTCTTGCATGCAACATTTTCAAATATTCATCCTCACCAATCGGTCGCCATGAGCCACGTCTATATGGTTTTGGTATTTGTCCAGTTTCCGCATGATTCGATAGATTCATAACAAGATCCTCAAGCATTTGCGATCGTGTACGTTCCTGCATGCGTGCAAATTTTGGTGCTGAATATGAGGCCCGTTCACCATTTACAATCTTTGTTAGTAACCATTCACTATGATTTCAACATAAAAGAATAATAGTATTAGCATAGTGTAATTTGGGGATTATATTGTAGTATAGTACATGGTATGTTATGTGGACTTACCGAAACATTGAACCCTTTTCGAAAACAGATTGTTCCCAGAGATATGGCTTATAGGCACCAACCTCATCGCGTGTAACCACAGAGACTTCATAGCGTGTTGGTTTATGTTTTATGCGTGCTGAAACGCGTACCTAATTTAAAGAGAAAGTGACATATTTGCTGTACCTTGCTCAGACTATCAGGGATAGTATTGTATACAAACCAATATAAATGTGTGTAGAAAATGACTCTTAATGCATGATGGGCTAAAGCGAGTGTTATCTGCTTCCAAGAACACAACACAGACGATATCATTGCCAATGTGACGTTTACGTTGAAGCTTTTGAGGATCGTGTTTCTCATATGGTAGAAGTGTTGAAACATGAAACATGATTTCAATATTTCTCCAATGTGTATAGACGGAGAAAAGACCTTTTCAAAAAAAACAGAGATTTGGAGTAAATTACAAGATTAGTTGCCATAGTTGTTATATTATTTGGGGTCTCAACAAACCTGTTAGGTCGTGTACCGTATCAAGGCCACCTTTGTATTTATCAAAACCTCGTAAGCGAACACGATCACCCAAAAGCGTAAGAAATTCGTCAAAAAGAGCAGAATTTTCATTATTGTCTAATATTTGCTCTTCACTGTATTGATCTTCTTTCACAAATATAACACCAACTTTAAGTTCTGATTTAATAAAAACCTACCAAGAAAATGATTGAATATATGTATGTTTATTTTGATGATATATGTAACTGATACACATACTTGATCAAGTTTTAATAATTCCTCAGGAGTATCCGGCAATTGTCCCAATATTAGAGGCGGATTCAAGTTTACTTCTTTACCTAATGACCTAACTACTTCTTCTCGATTATATCTGCAAGCAATATAATCAATAATAAGTTAAATTAAATGATTAGCTGGTAAATGGATGTGAATGTTGATCAGGGGCTTTACAAGGGCTATGAGTACTATTTGGGAATTCAATAGTTTAGTTAATTTACCTATCAGCAAATACACAAGATGCCGGTATCAGTCCGTGCACTGTATATGAGCCAGCACGAACCAAAATACGAAACTGATCACGCCCATTGAGTGTTTCCTGTTTAATTGATAGGATGACTGGACCCAAATCTTCATCACTTGTAAAATAGTTCCAATGTTCGGTGGCATAAAAATACTTTTCGTATGTCTCCTGTTCTACCGAGATAAGTTCAAATGCGCCTTGCTGATCCCATTGTTCTTCGATAGTGGTTTTCTTACGTGGACTAAACAATTCAAAAATATTCATAAAACAGTATTTCACTAAAATATCATACAATTCCAACCTTCATCAGATCAAAATTTCCTGTATTGTATACATACCTAGGCGTTGCTTCTGAGTCCTCATCATCCTCATAGAGATCACTACATTCACGTTCCAAATACGCATCGCTAGCACTACCTGCCCGTATATCTTCATGTTCCGAATCACTCTCATCCCAAATTGTATGCGGCGTTGGAATCGTAATTTTTTGACGTGAACATTCAATCCAATAACCAGGTGTTGGCATTAAATTATGCGGATATTCCTCGCAGAACTCATCTGTGAAATAATTTGATAAGGAAAGAAAGAAACATCGGCGAATCGTTTTATTCATATTCGTAAATCAATTAACAAAAGAATGTCTCTACTTTCGGGATTATAATTTGCGATTAATTGAAGTTTAAACAATAATAAATTTCATTATGTGATCAATTCTTTATAGTTTCTGTTAAAATATCACTGCTGTAGAAGTAAAATCACCTTCCATTAATTAATCCTATTATATATCAATGAATCACTGAAGGCATAACACATATTTACAAAAAGGTACAACAAATAAAGGACGCAACTGGATGCCTTGAGGGTTTCAAGAGTGGATTATGTGATTCTGCTGTGGGTGGGTTGAGTAAGTATACAAGTACTAGTAGTTATAGTAGATCAGATTGATGCAGTAAAGTTGATGAATATTCTGGGGGAGACCCGTAGAAGCATATAGACTTATGTAGCCAGTCAGGCTGCTATTAAGGTTCTATTGGCCCACAGCATCAAAAGCAAAACTATGCGAAGCAAGGTAGTAATTTTTTTACAAGCTCAGCAGCATTCAATTACGCTAATCTTAAGGCCTGGCCATTCTAGTTTTATAGGAAATGAGTGTGCCAAAAGTGGATTGGCAGTGTCTGTTTTTCTAGCAGTTGCTGATATTCATAGACCTAACATTAAAAAAATTTTCCGGATTGCAAGCGAATACTTATGAAGTAGTAAGTATGAAGAGCTCCTAAACTTTAACAAGAAAATGATTCAGAGTCCAAAGGGCGCGCTGCTCTTTTTGGTAAGCCAACCTGTCTTCTCGTGTACCCGTTTTGTGATGATTTGGGACCAGATGGTTTGTTCTTCTATGGTTGTTCATGGATTCATCAGGTTAGCTTAAGTAGCTGAGATCAAGTAGGTATACCATAACATTTGATTACTGTACACCCTTAACTTTATGTAAAAACTAATTTCCAAAATAAACGAAACTTAAAACATTTTAAAGAAAACCATAAATTTTAATCTAAATCAAAAGGAGAAAAATTTAAAAATTGATTGAAAATTTTAAAACACTTTTTGCAATTTGTATTTTCACTTGTTTGGGATTTAGTTTTAAGTTGTTCCATTAACGTCGATAATCACTGTAAGAAGTAACACCAAACCGTTGTATTGGAACGTTTGCTGGAAACGACTTACAGCGATCATCGTGTTGAATGTTGAAGCCTTAGGATCCAAATACTTAATACTTGATAAGTAGTACAACACAATATTTTTCATATTATGGTTTTGATTGCATTGCATTTGTTCCTCTTTAAATCACTATTATTTGCACTCACACAGCTATATCATTAATATAAATATATACAATTTTAAGAAATTATAAGTAGATCAAGTCCATATATATACTCGTACCATTCATATTCAATTTAAAGAAGGGGAAAACCTATTTTTAACCGGAAAGAAGGGTATCTTCGACTAAGCCGAAGATGTAATACTCTTCACGCAGTCCCTAGAAAAGGTTTTTTGCATAGAAGCTATACGATCCAGTAATCCTAGGATCTTAAAATTTACATGGTTGATGAATGTGAATTAGAAACTTATTGTGACCAAATTTCAAGTTGATAGCATAAAAAAATAAAAAGTTTTTCTAATAAGAACATGATTTTGAGTAGGGTCCTTGTATGGGAGGTACACCTTCTGATAGTCGGAGGGTCTTGAAATTTTAGTGGCTTGTGTATTGAAATTTCAGTTCGATAGCACAAAGAACAATAAAGTTTTTCTAAGAAGAACATGAATTTGAGTAGGGGATTTATGGTTCGATGCGGCTGTGCTGTGTATATCTCAAAAACTGATGGACTAGTTTGCATACATACAGACAAGCAGACGGACATGGCTTGATCAATCGCACTGATTAAGAATATATATGCCTTATGTGGTCTACGATGTCTCCTTCTTTGCATTACAAACTTCATGACATACTTATAATATAATACACTACGTGAAGAGTATTAAAAAAATTGAAACTGAAATATGCAAATATATAGAAATACGAAAAATACAAATTAACGGATGAATTTCGATTCCTTTTTGAAAATGCTACACATATTCATATCCTTTATTATATATTACGGGTAGATTATACTTTATTCTATTTTGTGGGCTGTTTATTTTTTCATTTGTGTTTAAATTAAATTTGTTTCTGGATATATGGGCGTCACGGCTGGAACAAATGAAGCGCAATTCGCAATCGAGAAGTCCAGTTTATCAATCAACTAGCCCCTATGATTCCATGGTGGCCCATAAATCGAACCAAACAGTGATTTTATGACTTTGTGGCATGTAAAGATGGAAGTCGAAGCAAAGGAAAAAAAACGGAGTCTCTTCACTCCACTTCAAGCCATGCCAAATCCGACAATTCTGATTATACATATGTCGATCGAGATGAGTTTGGAGAATTGAACCATGATTCCAAAAAGAAATTTGTAAGTCAGTAACTATTTGAATAAAAGCTATTATTTTTCAGGTAAAAAGCGTTTTATTCCTCAACGTAGTCTCCTCTAAGCTTAGTTCAGAGTTTTTCCATATTTTGTATTCCTTCCTATTTGGAAGGTTTTCTCAAGATCCTCAAAATAGGGTTTGTTTCAGTGATGAGCTCTCCATTCGCCCCAAAATCATTTACCGCCGTGCCATTACTTCAGGTTTTAAAACAGGTAATACTGGCAGGGGCTAAACATGGAGAATATGCTGGATGGGGTAGCAGTGCGTAGCTCAATTTATGGATTTTTGACATGCCAACTACACACGTGTGCACTCGTGCATTGTCATGTTGAAAAATTACTATCTCCATGTAGAATTTGTCCAATAGCTCTGAATAATATTTGCCGCTGATTGTTGTTTTACTCTTTTCAAAGTAATCGATGTGAATGACACCTCGTAAACTATCGCCATGACCTTGTTGACCGACAGACCCACATTAGCTGCCTTTGGTACATATTTAACCAGAATAGTTCAATGTTTTGATCTGCTTGAATGTGTACCAAAGGAAGCCATGGTTCGTCCACGTTTACGAAGCGGTGCATATGCTCGTTGGGATTGCGGCTTGTCAAGCACTTATTTGAAGTGGGCACACGGTTGCGCTTATGGACCATAATTATGAGCTATTGCAACACCCATCGTTTGGATAGCTTTTTTATGCCTAAATATTCATATAAAACATCAAGCATCCACTCAATTAAAATGCCTACAGCCTCAGGCAAATCACACACTTTCAATCGTCTATGGATTTCATCGATGATTTCCATATTCCGCGTCACTTGTGCAGGTACTGGTACAACGACAACGGAATTCAGTAAACCACTTCTTAATCATTGAAATTAATGGTGATGAGCACACGAAATTCATTTTTGTTTTTTATTTTCACCGAAATTCATGAGATTATCTGCTTTCAATGGCTGTCAAACACAAACTAAATGATGGAGTTCTGCTTTGTACACTTGGCAGTAGACGTCTATTAGCAGAAGGGTGGGTAGGTGGTTGACAGAAGTAGTCCTGCATTTTTCAAGTTACTACGTGGACCTTGTTATATTTAACTGCATTCATATTTTATTCATGAAGAAATGGCAAAATGGCAAATCCACAAGTCAATTATCATTTGTCAAATTGGCCACATTTACCAATTTTAATTTTGCCAATTTTAAAAACAAACATCTAAAAACATACAAAACAAAAAAAAAAAACTTTATACAAATTAATCTAATGAAACACAACACTAATTTACATATTTTTTCAAGTTTCGGGAGTTGTCCTTGATTATTTGATTTGATGCACTTACATATGCAGTTTGATTACCTTCATCTATAACTTTATGTATGTATAACACTATTATGGTTTATTACGAACCTGAACATGCCTGAGGTGGCAGTGGAAATATTAAAGTTGTTGAGCTTTTTCTTCTTGCAACTGCGCAACCTAAAGATTGTGGCTTAAAGCTTCGTAGCTGTTGCATGAAATCAGAGCACTCCATGAGGGCAACGTCAGCGAAGTGCAGATCACAAAGGATCTGATTCTGTAATATATATTTATATAAAAAAAAAACATTATTAATTGTATGTACGTTTAGTAGGACATAAACATATGTATATATTTAAATTATTACTTAGTTAGCTTAGCAATTAACTAATCTACATACTTCTTGTATAAAAATGGATGTCCTCCAGGGACGGACATATGGCAGGCCAACCGGGACCCCACAAATATTGGATGAACAATTTTTGTAACAATAATTTTAGGAAAAATCTGATTTCATCTCTCGCTGAAACTATGAATAATGAGACCTTAAATCTCTTGATATATATAGTTTTGTTTTTCTCCCAGCAATGGAAAAGTTTATTGCTCTGCTACTGTAAATTAGAAGCTATTCAGAAAATACAACTTGTATTGCACATTGCAATTTATTACAGAATGAGGACCAATTAATTGTTTCACCGAGAAATGACAATTTTCTAGTTATTTTCTAATAGCCGCCAGAGTACGATTGATTTCTCTCAACTCATTTCAAAGAAAAGGCAATTAAATTAAGTGGCCACGTCAATTAATACTTGGGCTGCCATGGGAAAAACACTGATTGAATCTTTAGACACTTATAAAATTGATATCTGTCATCATCAACCTTTGATAACACCGCAAATATGAGTGACAAGTACAAAGGGATGCAAGCTTTGATTTTGGGGAAGAATCCACTATGCTCTTTCCTTGTCGTGTCCACTCTCTAAACTTAGTTGGCAAAGCTGCAGCTAAATCTTGTGCATGCCATGTTTGCTTTTTGGATTTCATACAAAACTTCAGCGTATTTTGTACAAGGACTTTCGAGTAAGTTATTGTATTTAGGGAAGCTCATAGGTCTTGAAGCCACAAAAGCTATTGTTCATGTTCTTACATATCACATGACCAAGAACAGAGAGTCTTTGTAAAAATAGAAGCTGCTAGACTTTGAAAGAAGATGGAATGAAATTTCACTATACGCTGGATTTTGGAACGTGATTTTAGAGCGATTCAACGCTATGAAGTTTTTTTCCCCCCAGCAATTGACCAACT
Organism: Amiota albilabris; assembly: GCA_037040105.1. Classification (NCBI taxonomy): domain Eukaryota; kingdom Metazoa; phylum Arthropoda; class Insecta; order Diptera; family Drosophilidae; genus Amiota; species Amiota albilabris. Next base: position 47,513 of record JBANCV010000141.1, on the reverse strand, counting down.
TTTAGCATCCCTGATTGACAAGATTCGAGCTTATGACTGTGTCTGTGATCGATTTGGTTTCTTGTATCGTTTGGAGGATTTCGGTTTATTGAAACTGCATAATTTTTGATTGAAACTTGAAAGTATCTCCACTTTGTTCTTTGCCCCACCACCTGTCTGAATTTGGCCTATTTCCCTATAAGTATGAGATCGATAAACTTAGACATCGTTTAACCGATTACCATGAAAATTGCCAAATATCTATCCACTAAGCTATATACTTTGTTGTTACTGTCCACTAGATGACACATCTATACCGTTGAATCGAGGTATTCGAAACCAGAAAAAATTCTTACACTATCTATTTTATTATAACTCGGCACTAGAGGCTGATGCTGAGATTACGTGTAAGTATGAATAATCTTTTATTTTTAGATATTTTGGAGCTGAAACACCCGAACAAAGAATCGAACGACTTGATACTAATCGATCACGTTTCACTCATTGAAGAGAAAGAACCAATTTAATGTTGGCATCATACAATTACGACAAGAAAAATGATTACAAACATCACGCACATACATTACGTCGATGGCGTTGCAATGCACGTCAAGCAATGCTAGTTTCATTTAAAATTTATTGCAATTGACCCAATTGAGACAGCAATGACGATGCCATTAACTCATACCCTTCCCTTGCCAAGTCGACTCGTCTCTCTCTGACTCCTATAAAAAGAGATCCGGGCAAATTTGTCTGTTATATTATTATAAGGTAAATGATATGAACGGATGCATGCTTCCCCTTATGTGTGGTACACAAGTATTGCTCCATTCTTTTCTTGGATATTATTCATATAACATATCTTACAGAAGCTTTTAGCTAAAAAGCTTTGGTTGCCATGGAACTAGAAATATCCCTGGATAAATATTATATAGATACAGCTGACCATGATAATGTGTGAGTGTGGGCAAAGAAGCTCCTTAAACTTACCTTGAACCGCCTGGCGCGTTTCTGATTTGGTCCAGTTAAATTCAAACCGCATGAATTGCAACGAAGACATTCTTCATGATAATGGTTGTTATCGTAAAGTGGTGAGGGCTCTGTAATATTAAAATACATATATACATATATGCATATATATATATAGATAGTATATATAATTAGTTGCAAGCAAATTAAATATGTAAATATGCATGATATATTCGATTTTCGATTTGATTTAATGAATCACGCTTTGACGTTTCAAAAATCAGCCTCATTTACACTTTGTCATTTCTATTAATCTTGAGCACTTAATTCATTATAATTAAATAAGTAATTCTTCGACACTTGGACTCGTTAATTAAATATGTATGTTTCTTTTGTTTGTATGTACCTATCATATCCTAGTTTCTTCACTCACACACACATTAACCTATCGTAGGTATATGGTAATGCATTAATAATTTGCGAAAGGATGTGTTAGATAAATATGCAATTTGAGTGCGATTTGATTTAATGAATCACGCTTTGACGTTTTAAAAATCAGCCTCATTTACACTTTGTCATTTCTATTAATCTTGAGCACTTAATTCATTATAACTAAATAAGTAATTTTTTGCCACTTGGACTCGTTAATTAAACATGTATGTTTCTTTTGTTTGTATGTACCTATCATGTCCTAGTTTCTTCACTCACACACACATTAACCTATCGTATATGGAAATGCATTAATATTTGCGAAAGGATGTGTTAGACAAATATGCAAAATGAGTAGATGCACCAGAATGAAATATGAATATAAATATATAAAAAAGAAATAGAATTGAAGGTTAAAGAGATGATGATACTCTTCCAACACAACAACCATGAATTAACAGAACTCTATATACAATAAAAGTTCAAAACGTAGATAGAAAGATATTCTATACTAAGTATGTACGTATACATACATACGATACGTATTCTATTCTTCTCTACTCTACTTTATTCTATACGTATCCGACTTGTACTGGCATTGCAAACAAGTGGTTCATGTTCAACTGGCGGTTGCTTCATCTCAGTATATGAACATATACCATATATTATAGACGAAGTTAGAGAGGAGGAAGTTGAAGTTGAAGAATGTATCTATGCATTGTACAGTACAGCACATCACATCACATCACATCACACAATGGTTAACATAATACGCTCAACTATGCCAACAATATAAACACAAACAAGTGACCCAGCACAACACAACACAACACAACACAACACAACAGAACATATCAGAACAGAACAGAACAGAACACCAGAACACAACACAACAAAACCAGTAAAGCAAGCAATAACATCTCGTCGTTCAACAGCTGCGCTTATTCATTCACGTACACATACTTACATACAATACACATACAACAATCCCCCTGTGTATAGGTGAGTATGTGTGTATGTATGTATGCATGTATATGGTATGGTATAGGACAATGAGAAATAGAATAAAAATGGTCGGCAGTGCAGACACACTTTGATCATTACTTCATTACGATAATTATGCTATAGTTAATAGTTTGTTGATAAAAAAAAAAAAAAAAAAAAAAAACTATAAATAAATTCCATAATACACATATGTACTTACATATATACATTGTTGGAATGTTTGAAAATGTATTAGTTAAAAAAACAATTCAATTCAATTCAATTCAATTCAATTTGATTCATTTGATTCGAGTCAGTCAATTCGTATTATATGAAATTTTCCCAAAAAGTGTTGCAGACTTTTAGGCTGAAAAATGTTTAAGTTTCATTTCTGAAGATACTCAATCATTTAGAATATTTCAAGACTTTTAGCAAATGTTACAATAAATTATAATTGTTGTTTGAAGAAATTTTAAACTATTTTTGCACAATAAATTCATTTGGTTTTTGTATTGTATATTAAGTATATGAGATTTGCACAAAAAGTGTTGCGGTCTTTTAGGCTGAAAAATGTTTATGTTCACTCATATACAATATTCTAAGACTTTGACAAATGATATTCTAAATTTTGATTGCTGTTTGAGATATACACAAATATATATTGAACTATTTTTTCATTTCATCTGATATTCATCTGATATTCATTAACGATCCTCATATTCATTGAGTATGTATTGAGTAAGCATACGAGGAAGATTAATTGCAGTTCAATGAAGATTCAAGAATTCTGATCTAATGCTTTATGGTGTATATTAAATACAACATATGTATGTACACTTTATTTATGTATTTATATTGAATATTCCCCTATCGGAATCCTTATAAACAATATACCCAAGAGAGAGAGATAGAGAAGGAGAGAGAGAGAGAGAGAGGGTTTGTATGTGGGTGTATGTGGGTTTATGTGGGTGTATGTGGTGAGGATTCGGTCGCTTGCTCTTTCATTCGTACAGTGATGATAACAAATAACACATTCAACACATGTACATAAATGTATTTATACTAAGTGTGAAGTATACAATAAACAAGAACCATAAACATACTTAAAAGCAATTTGAGCGCACTGAGGCAGGCGAGCTTAGAAATATAAGCGAGAAATACATACATACAAACATATATGATGATGACGATGTCGACGACAACGACAACGACAAAGATGAAGATGAAGACAACCATCATCATATAAAGTATACGACACATAGTACACACAAAGAAGCAAGTAAGCAAACAAACAAACGAACGAACGAACTCAAAGATATGTACCACCTACCTACATACATATATATGGATATACATTGGCAAATACAGATTCACAGATACATAGACAAATGCATATACAAATACATAAAATCCTATATAAAGTTATTGACCTAAACGCCTATCAGTAAACATTTCAATAGGTGTGAGCCCATTTGTAAGTATGTATGAACTCATACTTGATACTCCTACGTACAAACGATTGAACTACATACGTGTGAATTGTTTATGCATGTGTGTGTCCTGTGATTATATGTCATAATAAATCCAATATATTAGAAATAAATTACAATATTTTCACGTTCATTGCGCGATTAAAGGAGTTTCCACTGTACTGTACTGTACTGTATTGTACTCCATCCATTCTACTACAGAATATATCTGTTGTGTTCTGTTCTCTATTCTATTCTATTCTATTTTGTTCTGTTCTGTTCATTTCTGTTCTATTCAAGTATTCCATTTTGTACTGTTCTGTTCTTAGCCTCTATTATACATATACATACATATGTACATACATATGCAAGTGGTTCATGATACCATACAAACAATACACAATAAAATTAAAGATACTCGTATTTTACTTATTTAACAATGAAATGAGAGTAGTGAAATGTTTTAAACACACCAACCAACCATCTTTAAAAATTTGTGGACGTATATTTTGTTGTTGTTGTTGTTGTTGCTGTGAATTATTTCGTTGTATTTCGTTATCGTTATCCTTTTTGTTCTTGTTCCATTGAATGAGCAGAGTCTAAACAATCCTTTTTTCCATATTATTTTAATAAGAATGCGATAGCGGTGCTTCTATTCGATCAGGTTGTGTACAGTAATTTCCATGCATTCATTCTCGGGATTACAATATTTATTTTGGAAATTAGTTTTTATTAAAAAAAAATTAAAAAACAAAAAAAAAACACCACATATTTATAGTATGTTTAATAAAGAAAAAATGAAAAACTTTTTGCGTTTCCGTTTCCGTTTCGCGTGATTAAATTCATTTTTATTGTGCTTTGTTGTTTGAACTCTGAACTTGGTTTGATTCTGTTCATTTCAGTTCAGTTCAGTTCAGTTTAGCTCACCTCAACTCAGTTCGGTTCGGTTCACTTTGGTTTGGTTTGGTTGAATTCTGATTTGATGTGGTTTTGGTTTCGGTTTTGGTTTTGATTATATTGTATATAGTATTGAATTAAGTTTGTTTCGTTTGCCGTTCGCTGTTTGCCGCCGTGTTCGTTATTCATGTGTTTAGCGTTTGAGTTTTCAACATGAACTGATAAACGCTTATGCAGCTTTGCTTTGACAGTTGGCCAAGAATGGATTGTGTTAACTGTGTGACAAAGTGTAGGAACAAAGGACAGGAAGGATGAGAAACAACAACACCAGCGGCAACGGCATCAACAGTGGCACTGGCAGCAGGGTCAATTTTTACTTTTTACGTGTTTGTGTGTGTGTGTTTTAAGACTTTTATCAGACTCGACAGCAAGTCGCACACGACTACCATACGAAGATTGAGCGAGAAAAAGCGCAGAGTGCAAAGCTTTAAGTTCGTTAAACGAAAAAGCTTTCGTTTCGTTTTGACTTGACACATCACAGAGCAAAGTTGGCTTGTAAATAAATTTATAAGGACATCTGTTCACATACAATAGTATATTTTGTGCGTGCGCGTGTGAATGTGTGTGTGTATTTGTCAGTGAAAAGGAAAAGAAACGAAGTAAGAACAAATTAAACTTCGGCTCCTGTGAAATATTAAAGATTGTTCTCATTCCCACCCCATAAACAGCGTAACAAGTAAATGCTTAACTCTATTCGGTTGCTTTATTTATCAGATACCCTGCACTATGAATTAATTCGAAATACTAATTCAGAGGAAATCTTAACCTGATCTCAACACACTAGGATAAGTACAATATTTCTAAAAAGAAAAAAAAAAAAAAAACAAAGTGCTATGAAATTTAATAGTAGATAACCATTTTACGGACTTTAAGATGGTTATGTCCATTGAGGAAGTTGACAAAACATCGGTTATGTTAGGGTAATAGACAATACCAGGATCAGTTCACTTAGGCCATTAATGCATCATTGTAATACCATAGATACAGAGTGTCCACTTTCCTAGGAATTCAATCTGCACAGTTAAAAAACTTCAGCAATGGAATAATAGAATAATATGATAATTGAGGGAAAACTATAACAGCAACTGAAAGCAATATCATCAAAATTTTAAGAGTTTATTATGACAGAGAGAGAGAGAGAGAGCGAGAGAGAGAGAGAGATAGGGAGATATTTTTCATTAGAACTAGGATAATAATTATATTTTATAACCTAGTTATGATTATGATCAATAGCAACAGAGGCTTTCAGATCACGGAAATAGTTAGGAAGGATAGAGGAAATCTTAGAAAACTGCAAGACCAAACTTGAACGGGAATTGAATCCGCGACTCTGGGTTTTAAACTCGGGGCACTTATCTCCGAGCCAACGAGCCAGTCAAGTTTCTAGATTGTATTGTACAATCCCAGCAGATTACAACATTTTTGAGTTATTTTTTAGGCTTTCTTACTCAACGGATTCCTATTATTATGCCTCTGCTGCCCTTCTGTCCGTTTCTCAGTCTGTCAAAAGGCTGTAATTCTTGAACCTTAAAAGGTACACATTTACAATTTTCACAGAGTATGTTTTGCTCTTGCCGCTCTAAGAACATATAATAAAAATAAAATTTTTACATGATATCCAAAGAAGTATGCAATACTTAATTAATTTGCTACCACTCAAATCTCATCATAGCATCACAACTTGCGCCTTCTGTGTATAATATTTATTCCATATAGAAAAGGGATAAAATTAGGTGAGGCTTTAGAAAGATCTTGTACCATGGTTTCTGATAAAATGCACCTGAAGCTGACTATCAAAAAATCAATTCGATTTAAATATGCTGATCAAGCGTATTTAAGTAGTATACTTTGTGGGGTTTTGAGTATATATAAATGTATGTGAGGTTTTTTAATAGGGAAACATTGCATACATAGTATATGGACAGGTCGACTCCACTTGCAATATGTATGTATGTTTCGCCCTGCAATGATCTGCTTCCATTATTGATTTAAAGCATTGACCCAAAACTTTGTCTGGCAATAACATGAAAGTTTCTGCTGGTTTATTATTTGAAACTTAAGAGTAATTGACTAGTTTGAAACGACATGACCTCATTGTTGTGAGCTTTTTCCTTTGTGTGACAATGAGCTTTCATTTTTAACAAAGACAATTTATTGCAAAACAAATAAAAACACCTGCTATGGAAAGTAATGTCCTTAACAAATTAAATAAAATGTGCAATTTGTCATCGTCAACATGAAATCTACAATGTTAGAACTAAATATTTTCGTCATTGTAAAAAATGTAAAAGAAATGTGAAATTTCACTTTAAATGCTTAGTGTACTCGGTGGTTCAATTGGTTGAAAACAAAATAATCAACGTACAACAGGTAAAAGACTCTGTGTGTGTAAAATAAATAGACATGGAGCGAAAGATATACTTACGAGTATATAGCAGGATCGGTCTATATGATTTAAGTAGTGACAAAATGAATAGTTTGTGATCTTTCGGATTTTTCGCTATAAAAGTTTCCATCAACAACTTATCAAAATATGTAGATGTATAAAATACGGTATCTAATATTACTCTCTCTTTCTAGGAACTACTTGAACTCCATGTTTATTATACAATATAATCGTAGACTATATACCACAAGTTCAGAAGAAAAAAAAGAGTATATGTAAACTCTAACTCTGACTTACCCGTTTGTGTACTTGAATCAAAAAAAGTGCTTGTTGTCTCAACTGTCATGGTGCCGATAGTGCCGTCGATAATTTGCGCTGAGGAATCCCGTCGACCACGATAGCTAAATGTGTATTAAAAAAAAAAAAGTTATAAACTTGAAAATATCTTCAATTATAATATGTAACATAGTTACCGACAAACATCATCGCTTTGTGAACTTTGGCGCCTAAAGTTGCGACAACGTATCATCTCCTCGGTTGTCGATTGACGTCGAAATCCACGTGCGATTAGTATCTCTTCAGTGGTAGATTGTCGTCTTATTGCAGGTCGGGAAGCGGGCTCAGCGACATTCATTGGTATGGGACGTGAGCACGGACTGGGATCACGCGAAGAACTGCAGCTATTTGAGTCTGGCGAACGTGGGCTTCGTGCAGCTGATGAACTTTGTCGACGCAATGTGCGTCGTGGACTGCCATCACGTTCATGATTACGATCGGGTGATAGATGGGAGCGTGAGTCACGGCGACCAATGCGAGATGCACTATCAGGGGAAAGTGAATCACGTCGCGAAGTGCGACGCTCACAATCCTCTGGTGGATCTGGACTCAGTGCTGGCTGTGAACCACGTCGACTACTACCCGGTATACAACTTTCATCAAATGCAGTAGCTTGTCGCTGCAGTCTTTGAATGCGTGATGTACGTTCGGGACTAATGCCCGCCTTGGAGTCTCGGCGATTAACCCGTCCGCATTGTGTCGTTGAGTCACGACGTCCCTTTGGTGCTGTTGGGCTGGTTGCAGGTGGCGTTACAGAGCTTGTGATAATCGTTGGAGGCGGTAGTGCTTGACATGCAGAGTCGACCTGCTGATTATGGTAAGGTTGATGATAATAATGTTGTTGTAGATGCTGATGGTAAGCAGCACTGGTTGAGATATTAGTTGGAGCTGAATCAGAACAAGCGGAGCTTGTGGAAGGACGTTGTTCTTGTCGAAAATTGGGATAGTCTGGAGCTGCGAGCGAGTCGCGCTTTTTGATAAGCTGATATTTGGGTGGCGGAGGAGGTGTGTTAGCGCGGCCGAAGGAACTGTCACGTCGACTGGATAGGTAACTTTCATTGGACCCACGTCGTGACACCTATAGGTGGGGTTTAGTTAAGGAATCGGTTTGCAAAATTAACATATTAGTAGTGTTAATAGTAAAATAAAGAGGAACAACAAAAATATTAAGTTTGCAGATACACTTCTTCTACTTATCTCTTGTTCTGTGCAGAGAGTTTTAGTCAGAGTCCTGTAATATAGTACTTACGCCCTTTTGTGTTGTCTCAACAACCACGGGTACGGCAGCAACAGTTGGTTCTTCTATGGTGACGCTCTCACGTCTATTCCAATGCTTTACAAACTCTGCCGTATTTGACTCTCGCCTAGAACGCATAGATCGTATTCCTGAGTCAGCGCTCGATTCACGCCTCTTGCTTGGTGCAATATATGTTGTACCAGTAGAACTATCTGTAGTTGATGTACGCCAGGGTAAGCTGCGTGCAAGATCAGCTAAGGTTTCACGTCGATTCAATGTCCCTTTGGTGTTGTTACGAGTTGTAGAGCACTGCTGCTGCTGCTGTTGGGATTGTTGTTTGGAACCACCACCACTCCATTCACGCAGAATATCGGTCAGTTGGGCCAGTGAACTGCGTCTGCGACGCTGTGCACCGGCCGGTGGAGAAGTGCTTGGTGGTGTTGAAATTTGTGCCGCTGAGTCTCGCCGTCCACCTAGACGTTGACGTATAGTGGACTCCTCCAACTATGGTATATATTTTTATTACTAAGTACTTATAAATTGATTAAAAACACATACCTGCTCCCTGACCAAATCGTCCCAACCATTACCGCCCTGCCACACCAATCCAACTTGGTGTGACAGTATGGGCAAATTACACACAAAACACACAGATGTCATTATTCTGTAATCGACAACACAAAAACAAAAATCATTACATTTAATTCAGTAGATTGAAATTTACATAAGTCAAATTTTAAATCATGTTAAAGCATACGAGTATAACGCATCGCAAGTACTAGTAGGACAAGGTATAATCGACTTTTATTAAACGTGCATTTAAATTGGAAACGGAATAAGTAAAATGGAATCTAGAGATCACATTCCATATCCATTCGACTTTAATTACAAATTTTTAACTTTATTGGTTTTATGAATGCACGGAAAGTTGAAGCAGATGGATTTTTTTGTTTTGTTTTAAGAGTCCTACATAAAATTTGCCAATTTATTTTTTATTAATACAAATCATAAACATTAACTACAATACTTTTCAAACCGCCCTCGTATGAATAATATGCATTCATTATTAAATGGACTCATGGTACATACCTATGTATTAACTTAACAATTCTGATAGATTTGAATATTCCTATTGAATCATTAGAAGAAAACACAATAAATTCGGTTTTAAAGATTGATAGATACCCTTCACACTATAAGATAGATAACAACATCTATTAAGTTAATGATATTTTGGTTTCATTTAGAATGGAATGGATTGGAATGGAATAAAAAGGTAGCATCCAGTTGAGAGTATATGCATACAATGGCGAACAAAACTGATTGGTCGCTTTTACTTTATTGAAAATTACGATGATCCTGCGCTTAAAATCCAGAGTTTGCTGTGAGAGACACAATTTCAGCTGAAGGAGTGTGCAGCCTAATGTCCACACCTCAATCCGAGTTAAAATCTAGGGCCATTGGGCAAGGGAAACCTTTTAAAATCCAATAGAGCACCCACTATAGCATAAATGGAATGTGCTATAAAAAAAAGTTAAGCTCAAGAGTATTGCCCCCTAAGTTCTTTTCCGACACTTTCATCATCAATGAAATGTGTTGAAATGCTAGAAAGAATATTCAACTTAAGCACACATTTAATCTATCTCTATCTATCTAACTGTCCAAGTAAAGGACAAAACATATGTACAACAATAGTATGCGTAAATCTTTTGTTCCCAATTTTATTTGTAGCGAGGACTTAGCAACGCGCGCCGTCACAACTAGTTATACTATAAAATTTAATTCAATTTATGCTGTGCATTTGTGCATAATTGAGTAAATGCAGATACACCTGTTTGCTTCTTTTCTATTATCTCTCCTATCTTAGTTTTCGCTCAAGTGACTTTGGGAAGCTTTTGCTTATGAAACTCGAGTGATATTTGTGACTATTTGTCTCCTAAACGGCTGGAGCGATTTTGATGACATTTTCTTTGTTGTACTATGGGATCACCTAGATGGGTCCAGTAAGTGACGCTGTTGTCGAGATCTAGGCAATCTTTTTTGACCTATTTTTTAACATTTTTTTATCTAGTGCAAAATATACTGAAATAATTTTAATAATTTACTTCTCAGATAAGAAGTCAATATTGAATCAATATTTATACATACATATGTAAAAAAAAAACTTTTCAAACGAGATCAATAGACACAGCAACATGCACATCTCTCGATTGTAGGACAACATCATCGCTTGAAAACGCAATACCCATTGGATCTTCCGTTCCGGTTTGCGGTCGACTCATCTTCCAGTGACTCTTTAGGATACCCACGCGATAAAATAAATTTTCTTAAAATTCGCCTACTGTCTTCTTTTGATAGATAGAAAAAGCATTTTAGCAGCTGGTAGTATTATAAGTTTGTCATGAAGTTTGTAATGCACAGAAGGAGACATCGTAGATCCCACAAATTATATATATTCTTGATCAGCACGACGAGACTAGTTCATGTAGCCAAGTCCATCTGTCCGTCTGTCTGTATGTAGGCAAACTAATCTCTCAGTATTTGAACTTGAAAGCATACAAATTTGGCACGAAACTTCCTTTTTACCAAACGCAGCACATTTGTCGGAATTAGCCGAATCGGACAACTAGGAGTGGTACCTCCCATACAAACGCATACTCAAATTCATGTTCTATGTTCTATAGAAAAACTTTTTTGTTTTTTGTGCTCTCATCTTATAAATTTCACGATTCTAGGATTACTGGATCGCATAGCTCCCATAAAAAAAACGTTTTCTAGGGGATGCGTGAAGAGTATTACATCTTCGGCATAGTCGAAGATACCCTTCTTTCTGGTTTTTTATTTTTCAATATCTCTCCCCTAATAATTTTCGCTAAAATGACTTTGAGAATCTTTTACTTATGAACTAAGGAATAAATGGGTGGGGGAGTTTTTTTTTTTTTGGATAAAATTCTAATGTGACGTTTGCATCCAACATTTACTCAATTTTGTTCGCCACTGTAGGCACTTATGGTATACTTATACTCGTACAATACTAATCTATATCATTTATAAGGCATTTCATTTTGTTCAGATTCTTAGGTCTGTTTTTAAGATGAAAATGGGTCAGAAAGCATGCAAACTGCACTTATTGGAAGACGAACCTTTGGACCATTGGGAAGCCTTTCTTCGATAACTTGGGCAGTCTGGAAAATTTGCCACTTTTTGTCTTTTTGTCGATTCTGCAGGTTAGTTCCAAAGGCTATCAATAAAGGGTATCCAACCGACCAATCTTACATTCAGGCGTAAGGCTGCTGGGTGAATTGGCCATTTTTGTCAAGCGTTTTGCATATCCTTTCCTATCCATAGCCTATATATATTAGTATATTTTATTTGATGTATCGAAAACCTATACAATATTGATGCAAATTACAATTATGAATTTACATACATATGAAACATGGAGATATATATATATATATATATATATATATATTGTATATGTGTATGTAAGAGAAGAAAAGAGAAGTGAAGAAAAAAGAAGAGAAGAGAAGAGAAGAGAAGAGATGAGAAGTGAAGTAAGAAAGCAGGGTATGATTATGCAAAGTTTACGATTCCGTGATGGTGAATTTTTGAATTGCAGACATTTATCATCTTACGCAACTCTCTCACTCACTCACACCACTCACACCATTCACCCACTCACTGTGAAGAACCCATGATTGATTCATGATGTAAATGTTCTAAAATTGTCGCAAAGTTTTCGTTCAAACACAAGAATATTGTACGTGTGTGTATACATATTTAAGTACTAATAAATGTATCTGCAATACAATATGTATCTGTATCTACATATGTACGTTTATATCCACATATTCGTATGTACCACACATACATACAAACATCTATTGAATGTTGGAGTTGCTTTTATCAAGCCAATTTATTGACAATAACATCAACAACATCAACAACAACAACAACAACAACAACAACAACATACTTAACTACAATATAGTATAGAAAGAATATACGAATATCATTGTATTGTAATTTCTAATGTCGATGATGGCACCATAGTGAGTGAGTGGGTCGAGTGACAGTAAAAGGAAAGCGAAGCATGTTTGTGCTTTTTTTGTTTTTTTGTTTTTACTACGAGTATTATTGTATATTGCAAATTGTGAAATTTCAAAATGCTCACATCTCTTAGGTAGGTAGGTAGATTGGTAGGTAGGTAGATGGTTGGTATATACGGGAGGTAAATAGGTGGATGGGTGATGGGTGATGGATGATGGGTGGGTGGGTGTGTGTCTGGGTGGTTGGGTGTATTGAATTCTCGTCATATTATTATGCGAGAGTATATTTATGTATATTCATGCAATCTCTGTTTGACCCACCCTGTTTATTTTCCCTTACCCGAAATGTATCTTTTTCTGTGTCTTTGTGTGTTTGTTTGTGTGTGTGCGTGCGTGTTTGTGTGTGTTTGTGTGTGGGTGTATGTATATATATGTAGTATGTTGTTATAGCAATTTCCGAAAGCAGCCCAGCCTTGTTCAGTTCAGATGTCCTATTATACGAATACAAATATGTGTACGAATATCCACCACTGCTGCGTTGTGCACATCTCTGCTATATGCTGTGTGTTGATGGTTTATTTTTAGCATCAAATCGATAGCGTTTTCATGCTTCAATGCGTTTTTCTGAAAATGTGTGGAGGCCTCACGGTTAAATTAAGCAATGTACTTGAAAAATCACAATCACTGTCATAATCACAGTCAGAATCACAGTCACAGTCACAGTCGCAATCAAAAACAAAGTCAAAAATTAAAATCATATTTTATATATGGGAATGTGAATGTGAAATTGAAAATTGAAAAGAAACAACAAATAAATACAGTCATATTCTATACATAATCGTATACTTATGTATGTATATAGTATGTATATATATGTTATGTATATGTACGAGAATAAATAATATTAATACTTGGTATTACAATTTAGAAATTTGATAAATGGTTCATTTTATAACCATACAACACTATTATATGTTATGATATGCTTTGTTATGCTATGATATGCTATGCTATGAATATAATTCTTTAATAATACATAGATCAAGATTTATCTTGATCTAAATTGAACGCTGATAAAAAAAATAAATCATTTCAAAATACAATTAGTGATTATGAGAAAGATGGCAACGGGATAAATGAGTATAGTTAGTACAATTGGGAATGACTATATTCCATGACATAGGACATAAGATATAAACTATACGACATACATACATCTGTACTTATCATAAAATCAGTCATATGTAGATATATGTATATACTCGTATTGTAATATACATATGTAAATAAGTATATCTGAAGTTTTTTGAAACAAGAACTTTAGAAGCCTTAATATCTATCCATCTATCTATCTATCTATCTATATAATGTATCTATCTACCACTACTAAATGCTTATGTTACACAATTCTGTTACTGAAATTTTGAAAATTGAAAGTCAATTGAAATACAGAAAGTCGAGCAAGAAGAAAGAAATTGCTTGCTTCTCTCTATTAAGGGTATATTGATCATCTTTTACCTAAAGTTTGCAAAGTACGATATTTATTTATCTATGTATCTATCTACCACTACTAAATGCTTAAGTAAGACAATTCTGTTACTGAAATTTTGAAAATTGAAAGTCAATTTAAATACAGAAAGTCGAGCAAGAAGAAAGGAATTGGTTGCTACTCTCTATTGAGGGTATATTGATCATCTTTTGTCTATAGAAAGTTTGCAAAGTACAATATTTTTTGTGAAATATATTTAATATATTTGGTTCGGTGCGAATTAACATTATTATAATTATAATAATAATTTGTTATTGTGTATGAGTTATGAGTGGTAGAATTTATTAGCTTTAACTTTGCAATTTGATATTTGAAGTATAACAATTTACTCTTTGTAGCAAATACTAAATGCTCTTTATTCTGTTTCTTTTGTGTGTGTGTTTTCCTCAAAATTTCCATTACCATTACCATTTACATTTACATATACATATTTCTTTTTAATATTGTATCTATGTACCTATGTATGTATGCATTGTGTGTGAGTGTGTGTGTGTGTGTGTGTGTGTGTGTGTGTGTGTGTGTGTGGATGTGAGTAATATAATATATTCAATTATGATAATTGAATTTTGCTTTTGTTACTTTTTAATTAATAATTTTCAAAGTCTAATTTGAACTTTCAAATTTGTGTTGAAAACATTTTATTTTAATTAAAATTTATTTTCTTTGGTTTTTTTTTTTTGTTGTTTTGTTTTAATTATTATTTCATATTTTTAATTATAATTTTATATTGATTATTTTATTCATCAATTTTTTTTTTTTTAATTTTTTCACACATTTCTCCATTTGAAAAAAAAAACACACTCACATATACAAGAAAAAAAATATGTCATTAAAAAAAAAAACAGAATTACAATAAATTTTTGTAATGATTCTCAGATTTTTATTTGATGTTTCCATAAATTCATGATTTGAATGCCTTAAATTTCACCAAACAATATACAACATAACAAACATACATACATACATAGTAGTAGTAGTAGTAGTAGTAGTAGTAGTAGTAGTAGTAGTGGTAGTAGTAGTAGTAGTAGTAGTAGTAGTAGTAGTAGTAGTAGTAGATACAAAAAATGTAGGAGTACAAGGATTCTGTTTTGTTCTGGTTCTGTTCAGTTCTATTCACTTCTATTCAGTTGAGTTCAGTTTAGTTGAGTTGAGTTACGGTTGCGTTGCTTTGCGTTTAGTAAAGGTGAGCTGAGCTGGGCTGAGCTGAGTTGAACTGAGTTGAACTGAACTGAACTGAACTGAGCTGAGCTGAGCGAGTCCTGTTGTTGAGGTCTCTCTTAATGTTTTTGGGAAATTCATGATTGTTGCATATTAAATGGATACTTCCTGAAGCACGAAAGTCAATTTTATTGTTGTACGTATGATAAAAAAATGCGAACAGCATCTGTTGCTTGTTACAATGTTTGCTTCTCTCCTTCCACAAATGCTTTATTTTTTTTTTTTTTTGTATTTTGTTTGTCAAGTATGTATGTACAATAATTAATGTAGGAGAGAGAGAAAGAGAGAGAGGAGATGGTAATGGAATGGGATGGTGTGGTGTGGTATAGTTAAAGAGTTTAATGTAGTGGACTGTACATTAATGTATTAATGTGAAATGTGTAATGTGTATTGTATGTATGATATATTGTAAGTATTACATATTATAGTTTACCAGGAAATTACAAGTTTTGATGATGATAATTATGACAAGGGCGATGGCAGCAGGGCTTATAACGAATAATAAAGGATATACACAGAAATTCAGTTAAGTCTTTAAATAACAAACAAACAAACAAACAAACAAATAACAATTAACAATTAACAATTAATATACAATACACTACTAGTATATAGTAGTGATATTAAAGAATTCTGATTTAATTTTATGTACAATATACTTATGTATATAGATTTTTAATTTTTTTTTTTTTGTACTTTCGATTTTGTAATTTACAAATTGGCACAGTCACAAAAAACACAGCTTAAATATTGTAAAATTGTTAGTAAGTAAGTAAGTAAGCCAGTAAATGAGTAATTAAGTAAGTAATTAAGTCAGTAGTAGTAGTAGTAGTCGTAGTATGTAGAAACACAATCAATCAACTCTTAGTATTTTGTTTGGTATTTTTTTTATTTTTATTTTGTTAAATTTTTCAAAAGAAAACAAAAAAAAAAAAAAAAAGAAAAGTATAAAACACACTGTGTAAATGTATGTTTTTTTTTTTATGTGAAAATAATTTTATTTTTTTTTCTTCTTCTCTTATATAATATGTTCTCGACAGTCCAGAGACGACTATTTGCTAACGGTATCTTGCATGCGCTTTTATAGACCACGAGACACAGACTCAATTCCTTGCTTCTGTGTGGCTTATGTAGCCCTTTTAGCTTGTGTTTGTTGGCCCTGTGTACTTAGTATTGCGAGGCAGTCAGGCATTGAGGTAGACAGGGCAGCAAGCCAGCCAGCAAGGCACTCCCACCAAGGTTTTTTTTCAGTATCAAAGGAGCAACAGGCTTACAATTATTTCTCTCAGCCCGTTAAAGAGTGCAATTTGTGGAATAGTATGGATATGTTAATAAAGAAAATGCGCGAGCAAACCTACATGAATTCAATTCGAAATAACTAACAACAAAAAAGAGCATAAAGAATTGGATTTGCAAGACTGCTGGATACGCTTCATCCATCCTCGCAGCTAACTAAGAGTTAGAGAGATATGTACTTACTATTTAAAGAGAATTATTAACAATTGAAGAAGAAACAAATTCAATTTATCATATTTTCAAGGTCTCTTGTAATTGGTAATTGATAAAATCTTGACAATTCAGCTGAGACAATATCTTTTCGAAGTTACGAGAGTTGTTCATATTACATAGGTATAGTGGTATAATGATAGCCGGTACCAAGATCAGGTTTTGAGTATTGTATTTTCAATATATTTTCAACAATATTCATATATATATAATGTACATATATCAATTTATAGAATTTGTTAATTTGTTAGCCAGTTACCTGATTGAATTTGTCAAAACATGAAAAAGAAAATTGTATGTCTATCTCTGATTTGAGATATGAGAAATTCTCTTTGTTAAATGATATGGGAGGCAGGTCTTTTATATAAAGCGAACGTTCATTACAAACATTTAACTAGTATACTGTGTATGGTATGAGTATTATTTCTGTGTAATATACATACATATGTAACAACTAATTCATAAGCTGGTTAAAATCTTTTATAATCTGCTTATGTGCCTTTGTGGTCTTTGTTTCTAGATAACTTAACTGGGACCAATGGTGAAGAACCTGTTGGACATTACAAGTAGTAAGTACTATATAGTAGCTGCAACCTCTCATAACACCCATGTTATACGAGAGTAGTTTATGTGTGGCTTTTTTGCCTGCTTCACCCACTTGTTTGCTCAACCAGCAGCAGTAGTAGCAGCAGTAGTAGCAGCAGTAGTAGCAGGAGCACGACTATAACATCATACATTGTTCGTTAAGTGGTTTTTCTTTTACATGGCTCTTTTTGCTCTTCCATAGAATTTACAATGTAAAATTTCAACAGGTTCTTGCACCACCAACAAGATAATCTCTTTTTATTTTACGCATGCCCAGAATAATCATAATGTCATGTAAATATGTATGTATCCAGAACAACTCACTTTCTATGTGGGTACACGAGTATGATACAAAAGAGTCCTGCGCTCATTGAAAATTCTATTGAAATATGGAAAGGGATGCACATGTGTCTCCATTCATCCATCACCATTCAACGACTTGTTACATTTACAAGGAAAAAATCACTCATTTCCCATCAATTATTTCATACCCTTCACACAAATAGTAACTCTTTAAGATGTACCATACTGTATATGTAACAAGACATAAGTACTTACAACGAAATTTATAGAACTACCAATATACATATATCGTATGTATTGTATTGTTGTAGAAATCAAATATTGATAAATACTAAAATTGAATCAGATCAGATCTCTTAAAGTCCTTTTAGATAGTCATATCAGCCTTTAGTTCAGTTTCCTATGTGTAGGTAAAAAATTAACAATGAAATGAGAACTAGAAACAGAAATTGGGAACTAATGGAATGCTTGCATATAAACAATGAGTCATGCTTCAGTCCGTTCGATCACATCAGTTCTCTTGAAAATGAATGAACAGTTTAAATAATATGCGACACACCCGTGCACTATGTTCAGGACTGTACAGAGAACTGAAACGACAAAGAATAGTGAAAAATTAACAGATCGTGTAAAAACAAACCTTCTTCCGAACTAAAATGAAACGAGAAACTGAACTGACAACTGATATGACCGTCTAAAAGGACTCAGATATGTGATAAAGTAGTCGGTTAAGTCTAACCACAGTAAAGATTATGCCTGTAGAATTTAAGAGCAATGAAAAGAGATACAGAAATAGACATTTTCCTTGTAATCATAATCATCTTAATTGCCTCACTTCAAAGAAAATGTGCGAGTAAATAGTAATCATTATAAAACCATTTACTTGTTATGTTACACTTATAATAAAAATTTATTATCCGACTTCATTCATATATTTTAGAAATTCGAATAATCTGTTTATGATAGTGCTCTTTTTGTATTCATTGTTAACTAAGTACTATGTGACATAGCGTTAACATCTTATAGTATATGACAATGAATAATTAGCGGTGTGAGGAGAGTTGATTAGAATATAAAGATTTGTCCATTTGTCCAGTTATGTATCTGCTGGTAGTCTTTCAGTTTTTCTGCTCAGTGTCATATTGTGCACGAGCACAGATAACCTGTTGGCAGTAGAGCTCTAGTACTATGAATTGTTGTTAATTAAGATATATCTGTCCGTCTGTCAGGTCTATTGTTACAGTATAATTTTCCATATCCTCCTGCCATTAAAATTTTGTTACGTGTATTTAAAATTTGTTAGATTAGATATCCATTTTCATCTTATAAAATTTATCCAGCGCACCTCTAACCAACACCGATGGCAATGAGTTCATGATGACGCAGAGCTTTGGGCAACACACATCCAATTAGCTCAGAAGAATTTCATTTAATGACTTATTTAGAGAGATTAGGCGGATACATTAATGATGTTGGATTAGGAATATCAAGTATGCCTTCTGACTGTAGGCTTTTTATCAATAATTCTTCGAAAAGCTTGAAAGCTTTTCCTTCTTCATGATGAAAATAACTTTCTTAGTATTCCCTTGGCACTTTCTGTAATACTCAAATAATAATTATCATGGTGCTGGAAAAATTAAAAATACACTGAATACAATTGGCCAATAATATGGGATTTTAAGATGGCTGGTTTTCTTATGGGAATGCAAAGCCGATATGCTATGTAAATACCCTTGTTACTCTTTGATTATGGGACAGTAGAGCAGAAGCAGTACATTATCAACAGCATATATGTCCCAAACAAACAGAGTTCCACATAGGAAATAGAAGAATGCTTATAAGCGTTATAAGCTCTTCACAGAGAGCCGTGAAGATAAAGCCTAATTAGCCCAATGGAATCGGCCAAAGACCAAAAAGAGACCGCATCTCTAAGAGGTTTCACAGTTAAAACCAGAAAGAAGGGTATCTTTGACTATGCCAAAGAGGTAATATTCTTCACGCAGCCCCTAGAAAACGTTTTTTGTATGTGCTTGCTATACAATTCAGCAATCCTAGGATCTTTAAATTTATAAGGTTAATGAATATGAATTAGAAACTTATTATGACCAACTTTCAAGCTGATAACATAATAAAATAAAAAGTTTTTCTAATAAGAACATGAATTTGAGTAGGGTCCTTGTATGGGAGGTACCCCTCCTGATAGTCGGAGGGTCTTGAAATTTAAGAGGTTAATGTATATGGGTCAAAGACTTCCAGTTTTCAAATTTCATTTCAATAGCACAGAAAACAAAAAAGTTTTTCTTATAAGAACATTAATTTGAGTAAGGGGTTTGTCTGGGAGGTACCCCTCCTGATAGCCCTAGGATCATCAAATTTACATGGTCGGTGGATATGGATCAGAAACTCATAATGTCCAAATCTCGGCTCGTTCAGCTGATCACAAATATCTATACTTTATGTGGTCTGCGATGTCTCCTTCTTTGTGTTACAAACTTCATGGCAAACTTACAATATAATACTATTCACTGCCGTGAAGTGTATAAAAAAGTACTTCGAGGATTGGAAAAAGCGCTGGCACAAGTGTATTATATCTAAGGGAAACAATTCCCCCTTGAGGGGAAGAAAATAGATACTAAACTTATATTGTAGTCTGTTGTATGTAACATAAGTATGGTAAGTGTATTATTTTTCAAAGAAATACTCAATAAATTATAGATACATATTGTATATTCGTCTTAATGCATACCAGCATCTAAGCATTATAAATTTTAATTCAATACTTATGGAAACCAGAAAATACATACTTTACTTATGGTAATTTTGAAAGGATTCGATAAAATTAGGATTCGGCACATCTTGAGTGATTGTGAAAATACTCATGAATAGACAATTCTAGATATATGGCATCTCCTTTGAAATTAGTCAGTACTTTAATATCTGCATCTGTTAAGAGCATGAGAGTCTGGTCGTTTCTTTTAAAATCGGTGATCTGATGCGATTCCTTGATACTGCGAACTTTGACAATTGATGTACGCGTAGATGACAAAGTGTTGTTAAAAAGGGTAAGCATCACATATATTGGATCCGGTAGCTCTCTACTAGCTACCCATAGTACGATTTGATCTTCATCTGTATTTTGTACATGTCTATGGTCATCATCTTGAAAATGAACTCTTTTTCTAATGTTACCGGATTTTTCAAATGTGTTACGCTTAATCCGACAGATCATCAGCATCAATGGCAAGTAGCTCCAAAACTTTTTAAAGAGCCACGGAAGTTCTTGATTTTTAAAGGGCATAAATCGAAGGCCTGGCTTGGACTTGGGTTGATCTCGGAAGCCACCATACGTGAGTATTGACATGCAGGCTTTCTTACCAAGTTGCAGGGCTTTCACGTTGAAAACAAGCAACAACCGATCCTGTTCGAATATCTCACGAAGCTCTATACCAGGTTCTTCGAGGTGTTGATTAATGAAATGCGAAAGTAGACTCTCATTCACAATCCATTCACAAGTTCTAGAGCCGACAGGGCATTTATAGAGGCTTATTTCAGTGTCATTTTCCCCATTCCAAGAAATTTTTTTTTTCATAATAGATTTCTTAAAGCTCAACTCGGCAATGTTTTGGTATTTTCGGAGTTGGATCAAACGATTCGAAATCGTTTTTCTTTTCATTGAACAAAAAAGATCATCCCATTTACCTATATATTGTATATTTCTGGAGCTTCTCGAATAAACATTGTTTGATTCGAGCAGATGTTCGAAACTCGATGAGCCACCACTGAACCTATCATCACTCTGGTTTCTACTTTCATCGTTATTGGTTGCACTTTCTTTGCGCCAGACATCAGTTATTGTTGCTGAAGATTTTAGTTCAACTGTGTTATCCGCCAATGCATTATTGTTGTATTTGCAGTAAAGTTGGTTTTCTGAAGAGTCAAGAGAAGAATTAGCCCTTTCACGCATCACATGCATTAAGGGTTTATAAACACATCTTTCGCTTCCTTTAGACTTTTGCTCAGATTTACAATAACTTCTTGGTGTGTATTCTTGATGAAAGTCACTTTTTTCTCGTGTGGGATTTCGAAAACAATCATATTTATCATTCTTTTTTCGGGGGAGAGAATGGCTATGGTCATCAATATTGATAGATTTTAAATTATCTTCATAAGGACATCGTGGTGTTGTTTTACTATTATGATGTTTACTTGATATTTTAGACTTGTTCTTCATTGGGTTGGCAGATGCCTCTCGAAAGTATTTGCAATATACTGGTTCTGAATCTGAATCCGAATGTTCGGTTTCATCATGATAAGATTGTGCCCTGTTGCAGAACTTACATCGGCACGACTTAGATGAACCATGTGCATTATGAAACTTAGATTGAAGCAAGAAATGTTGGAAGTCTTTCGATTTTCTTTCTTGATATTTAGCTCTTGGTGATTCACATGAACTGCTACGGTATTTCGGTCGAAAGGAAGTATCATGCCATACTGGATCTGTCCCATCATTATAATGACAAGGACTTTTGGGCTCATCAGAGTATTTTCCAAATTTCGATTGAAAGGAAGAAACACATTCAGTTTGCGCTTCACTCTTAGGTCTGTACATAGGATTATCATCTGATGATGCGTCTATACCATACAAATAACGGTTATCACTAGGTGACTCATCGGAAGATTTCCGATATTTCGCTTGATACGAAGTACCACAATTAGCTTGAACTCTCGATTTAGGCATGAACGATGGAGTATCATCCGATTTTTGATCTGGATTACCAGTAAAATGATGAGCTTTTGATGATTCACATGAATAGGATTTAGATCTGGGTTTAGAATGAAAATCAGATGAACGTTTAGTTTGAACATTAGAATGTCTCGAAAATTGGAGATCATCTGATTTTCGGTCTGGACCAGAATACGGATATTTAGGTTTTATTGATTCCCATGCCCAGATACAATTTTTGGAATCACGAGAAGGCGCACATTTCTTTTGAATACTGGAATATGGCAAGAAATCGTGTTCATCCGATTCTGATTTTTCTTTTGGAAGACCACGACCATAAAAACTATTAGATTTTGTTGATGAACATGAGCAGTTGCGATGTTTCGATTGAAATGAAGGAGAGCGTTTAGTTCGAGTACTAGAATGAGGTAGCAATATTATTTCATCATTTTCGTCTGAGCAATATTTGTCTTAAAAAAAATAAAAAAGGAAAAGCAAAGGAAAATTTTGTTTAAATTTGGACCAAACAATAGTACGAAATTTGCAGTAATACCCGAAAGTCGCTGGCAACTGTGGTTATTTGAGTCTCTTGAGCACATTCTAATTTTACGTTCATCTTCAAAAGAAAATGAACGCTTAGAATCATGGGCCCTTTGACACTCATCGTTTGAGGAAAGCATTTTTGATGGAGTTGTTGAGCGAGACCGTGGGGTGTTTTTACAGTGTTCTTGTTTACCTATATACCGATACCTTTTTGAATCATCGTTTTCGTTTGAAGCCATGAAATATTTTTTTTCCTCCGAATCTGAATGATGATATTTAAAGTTGTTAATATCGTAAACATTATCATTATCAATATTACTTGGCTCCTTATTACGACTATCGTTCAAATACAGATTTGAGTCTGTCTGCGTGGAACAATCCTGGAAAGTTTGTTGTTTTCCATTTTTAACTTGGCTCTCAGTCTTGCGATTCTGTGAATTAACCTTTTGCATTGCCATTACTTCTTCAATAGTTATTGGTATACCCAATTTCTCATATTGCATTTTCTTTCTATTTGCTTGAATAAATGTCAAGTATTTGCCTGAACAATATTCACATGTGCAATCTTGTGTATGCGTTGATGAAGCAGCAGCTGTTAATGCTGAACGGGTTAGTCCTGGTCCCGGAAATATAAAGTGTGGTATTTTATGTTTGTACACCGATCGATTGTTGCTGTCCGTTTGCGATTTGTCACTTTGTCTTGACTGTTCGGCGCTGCATTTTTCGCTAGTTGGCCTGGTATTATTATATAGTATTGGTAACAAATTCTCTGCACCCAATCCTTTATATGATTGCTTCATCCTATTAGTATGTTCTAATCAACACATTGGCCGGAATATGAATATAAAATAAAGTGTCTTATTTAAGAAAATAAAGAATAATAATCAAATACAATAATTTAGGTAAATTTTCTGTTTCAGTTTTCTATATTGATCTGTTAAGAAACTGAATTTATTTTCTCAGAGAATCACTTTAATTAATTTCGTTTGACGTTATTCGAAAATTTTATAATAATAACAACACTGGTAAAAAGTGGTGGCACTTATACAAGTCCACAAGAAATACTGGACTTATCGATGGACAATCGATAATTTGTTATCGTTTTAATATCATAAAATCTCACCTCATCTCATCACAATGGCAACCACATATCTAAATAAGATTCAAGACTAAGTCTAATGTTTACTATTAAATTTAATACTATTTAAAGACTGACAAGCTGCTAGGGCCTTCGTCTTCTGATTTAATAATATATTTAAGTATGCCTTTTAGATTGTTTTGTTGGAATTTGTAAAGTAAATACAAATTTTTGAGATATTTAGGAATGATGGAGTTTTTAAGAGTTTGGATGGCACTTTGGAACCAAAGAGGGATGCCCTAATGCCCCCCAAGTGTTGACAGGAGTACAGAAAATGGAAATCCGTAGAGAGAGCATGGGGTACGGACTGATCCATTGAGATGGTATTGATGGGTATTCCGTGTATATGCAATGCGCAGGTGAATGCATGACGTGCACACCCGCCTCACTAATTTGGAGGCTCGGCTGATTTTTAAACATGCCGGGTTGATAGCAGGGTATTGGTGGATTAACTGCAAAGCTTTCGTCATCTTCTTTGTTCGAAGGTGACGGGCAACGAAGTTCTTGAAGTCCTAGAGCTGACGAGTGCAAACGTGTGACTCTAAACGGAGCTGATACGACGGACTGCCATGTCGGCACATTTGTTCATACGATTTTCTTGGTGGCTCAAAACTTTTACACTTTTCGAGTAGTAGTAGATAGCAAGATTATTCTCTAAGATTTTTAATACAGATTAAGAATGGTATTATGACTTTGTCATGATGTTTGTATGTGTACATATATTGAAGGATGAATACATTAAAAAACCTATGGCATATAGTAATTTCAACAACAATTGGTGTTATTATTTATAAACCCCAATATCACAGCTGCTCCGATATTTGGATATTTATTTTTCCACGATATTCTTCGGTTTGATTCTGATTCTGTAATTTTTGGTGGTTCTAGATAATCGAAATTCATATTACCGTACGAGTATATCATATATTTTAATATTTTTTTTTAACGTTTTTTTGTTCTTTTTTTTTATATTAAAGACAATTGACACAAAAACCACTAAAATCATAATTTACAGGATATTTCTACTCGATCAGAAATAAATTACAATGAGACCAACTTATGGACTAATGTCCAATTGCCAAATCCTCTAACCACTCCCACAATGGGCCATAAGATTTCTGCGTGATCCTGCGACCTGCATATCATATCTTAAAAACAAAAACCAATTTATCTTATAAGTAAATTAGACTCATCCATAGAAGGTAATTTCTTCTTTTCACCAATCAGATACAGATTTTGTTGTTTCTCATTAACTATTTATCATGCTTTAATTCATTGGGCATCTCCAATAGTTTGTTATTGTTGGGTAAGAAATATGTAGTATGTTTTTCTTAACACTCCGTTGTGCAACAGGGTCTAAACGTTAAATTAATATATTTACAATTACGATAGCGAGTTGAGGTTCCAGGTTCCCTCCTAAAATTTTATTGTCTATCGATCGAAGGAAACGAAATAACAACGACAACGTTTTGAAACCTACACGCCCGTTGTGCGCCCATACATTTTGTACGGAAACACACCCTCATATATGTGTTTATATACACACATGCATATGCAAATTCATTCATTCTTGCCTTACTCACGGAATGATACACAGCATGGAAATCAAGAACGTGACGTGACGTGATCCATTCGTTGATGACGATGACTACGATATGGTAACTGTGCCAAATGAAATAACTGATAGTGATGAAGAAATCGAAGAAGAATTTGAAGAAATGCCTGATGTTCGACGACCAATAGAAACTATCGAAAAGATGGTATGAACTGGGAAAAAGATGAACCAATTGAAAGTCGTATATATCAACACAATATTATGCGTTTTGGTGCTGGACCGAAATTATAAACATCTGTTCCATTTGAGGTATTCAAATTGTTTTTTACTCCAAATATTTCGTTCGTTATCATTTCTGAAACAAATCGATATGCCAAAGACGCTTTTGAAAAATGGAATGCTGGACACCCAAACTCAAAACAAAAGCTTTGGAAACAATTGACCAACACTAAACTTGATGAGTTTGTTGGTATTCTTTTGCCTTCTGGTGTTTCATACAATAACATGTCCATTTCAGCATTGTTGTAGTGTCCAGATGTACCGATATATACGGCTATATATATAAAGCTGCTCATATTCGGGATGTTTGGGATTTTGTGAATGCAAATCTCGCAAAAAACTTTGAACTTTGAAATGTTGCTGATAATTTTTTCACAACATGGAAAGGAACAAAGCAAGTGGCTAAAATCAGACTTGCAATATTGAGAACGAATAATAAATGTTTGTTTTGTTCATTTCATTTGATTCAAAATATACTTCATCTAAAAATCAAACGAAAAACCAGAAAGGGGGGTATCTTCGACAATGCCGAAGATGTAATATTCTTCACGCAGCCCCTTGAAAACGTTTTTTGTATGGAAGCTATACGATCCAGTAATCATAGGATTTTGAAATGAATATGGGTAATGAATATGAATCAGAAACTTATTGTGTTCAAATTTCAAGCTGATACCATAAAAAACAAATAAGTTTTTCTAATAAGAACATGAATTTGAGTAGGGGGCTTGTATGAGAGGTACTCCTCCTGATAGTCCAAGTGTCTTGAAATTGTAGTGGTTAATGTATATGGATCAAACACTTTCAATTTTCAAATTTCATTTCGATAGCGCAAAAAACAAAAAAGTTTTTCTAATAAGAACATTAATTTAAATGGTGATTTGTATGGAAGGTACCGCTCCTGGTAGCCCTAGGATCATGAAATATACATGGTTGGTTGATGTCACAATTTCAGTTCGATCGAACCAGAAATAAAAATCTTTTTCTAATAAGAACTTTAATTTGGTCTTAGGGTTTGTATTGTCCAAGCTGAAAAGAACCTATGTACCTATTTTAGCTCTCTAGCTCAAAACCTAAAAGACTAGTTCGCGTACAAACGGACAGATGGACATGGCTAAATCAACTTGTCTCATCGAGCTGATCAAGTTCCCGTGAATATTTACAAACCAAATATTGTATTGGTACTTTTTTTCCGTAGAGGTAGTTAAACATGTACCAAAACAAGTGAGAAAGGTAAGAAATAGGAAATGTATACCTGGTTGCATATTGGAACGTTTTATTATGCCTCATATTTACCTTTAAATGTATCTAAATGTATGGGGTCTACCCAAACCCTGGCGCACAACGGAATGTTTTAAAATTGGTGCACAATTGTGGGTTAAATATTTAATATTTATTGTATATATGTATGTATGTAAGAATGTAGTTATGTATATAAAATAAAGTGGCAAAAAAGCTCTGTTTCCGTATTTAAAATGTATATAAGTATGGTAATTAATTTTACAAAAAGTAAATATTCGTTAAATCAATGTCTGTTGGTTAGTATCTTATGCTCTGCGAAACCGTTCATCTGATTGCAATGAAATTGTGATAATGTGTATGGTTGGTTCCCGGTTGAAATATAGGATAGTTTTGGACCCGATATGTGTTGCTGTTATCGAGATTTAGACATTTGGTTTCTTTTTGTTTGTGTGTGGCGGGCCGGGTGCGCAATAAAAAACAAAACTGTATAATGACACTGGAATTAGACTGAAAGTGGTTTCTGGCATTTTAATTACTCCGCTCTAAATACATGAGTTTTTTGGAGCGAGGGCGTAGCAATGCGCGCCGGTCCAACTCGGTACTTGTACAATATGAAGAAGAACTTTGATGTGTAACATATAATTTTATTGTCTTATTGGAACAATCAGTTGGTCTATTGACACCACAGAACTCTTGTGCTTTATACTTATTTCCTTTATTTATTTCTTAAATTTTAATTCATGATTCCGACAGTATTAAAAAAATAAACTTGACAATCAACTTAGTGAATCATTTTCCCCCAACTTTTTTGTTGAACTTAGTAGTAGTAGTCACACACATAACTTTTCAGTATAACCTTCGTTTAACCTTGAAAGTACAAGTATCTAGTGGTTGAGCGAAATTCCATACGATAAACTATGTATGTACTCTATTATATGCTCATACAAATGTATATAGCTTAGTAAATTGTATATAAATATGTATGTATATTTTTATTTTAGTTTCAATATCCCATATGGTCTAGCGGCTACGTTCGTTTTCCGGTATGGGAAGTAATTTCTTCTTTTTCTGGCCACGACCACCTCCCCTCTTGTAACTTTAAGCTAGCTTTAAGTACATAAAATTTAATAAATATTTCAGTTTTTTTTTAGCTTGTAATAGCATTTTTTAATATGAAAACATAATAAGTATGTATATATTTTATATATGTATATAAATTTTTAAATATGTATATTTATATACAACAAATATGTATGTATAATATTTTATTTAAATATCTCATTTTAGATGTGAATGTAACCAACTTATTTCTTTAAATATTTATATATATTTTTTTTTATTATTTTTTTAATTCTAAAACTATTTTGAATAGTTTCATAGTATTTTTTATTATGATATATTATATATATGTATATATTATATATGGAAAAGTATAATTTTTTTTTTTTTTTTTTTGCGTGCAAAAATTGTCTATTGCTAATCTTTCCTTAGACCTTTGGTTTTCATTGATCTCAATATATATAATATATCATTGTCTGTCTGTCTCCCTTACTTGCTGTGATTTAATCAAACATTGCCATCGAAGAGGTGGGTACAACTTCCAGTAATAGTTGAAAGAAGAGAGTTACTTTATCTGTAATGGAATATCAAATATGCAAAACATACATAAATACATATGGTGAGTGGATATGGTGGGTGTATGTAGGTACTTACTCATAAAACGTGGAGTCATGCCTAGCTTTACGAAGGGCACATAAAATATGAGACCGGCTAATATAAATAGGAGTGCATACAGATATTCGATGCGTGGCGTATCGATGATTGGCGCTGCAACAAGATAAATCGAAATGATCAAGACCACAACAGGAATGATAATTGGCACTTTATATGGCCTTGGATAGTTGGGCTTGGTGTAACGCATCACAATCAGCGCCAACATGGAGCCGCCGTAGAATATCCAAGCAGTAAAACTGAAGAAATCGATCAGCGAATCGATGGTGCCGTAAAGAACCATGGCCGATGCGATTATCGACTAGAAGAACAAAAGAAGAATTAATCCTCAAGACTCTGCTTTGAATTTCTGCCCGATTTGCTTACGTGGAATATAAGACCAGGTGCAGGCGTTAAACGACGTACGTGGACATACGATAATATATCAAGGAGATGACCTTCGCGGCTGGCGGCAAAGCACAATCTGAATCAGGAGATTGAAAAGGAAACATTATACAGAATTGAGTTTTTGTTCTTTTCCAAATCTAAAATGTAGCTTACCGCCCTGCAGCAAAAAGTGTTCCATTGGCACTACCAAATGTACTTATGGTTACACTGAGTGGCATTAGCCATGCCATGGAACCCAGTATGCGATTACCAAAAGTAACGGCGACTGCTTCGGAATCAATCATTTCGATAGGTGACATTGCAGCCAAATATGAGATATTGATCAAAGCATAGCAGAGGGTCACCAAGGGTATGCCAATAATAATGGAGCGTGGAAGATTCTTACTTGGATTCTTGATTTCCTCGGTAACATAATTGAGATTATTCCAGCCATCGTACGCCCAGAGTCCCGTATAAAATGCAGTCGCGATTGCACCAATATTTGGTGCTGGGCCATTAAATGCATTAGCCAAGTGTTGTGTGTTGCCCTGAAACAATTTCCAAGCTCCACCACAAATGACAACAACAACAGCGACAAGCTTTGCAGCTGTAAATATATTTTGCACGGCCATGCCCAGATTGACGCTATAGCAGTTTACAAACAAGATCATAACTAAATACAAAAGATATAAAATTAGATATGGTAAAAATGGGAATATAAGGAATTATAATATTCGATGTTTATCGTATAACACTCACCAATTGCCACAAGCGCTACCATTTTCACAACAGATGTCGGGGGATCGCATTCGGTTACAAAAGCCTCAACTGCATACTGAGCAAATGATAGACAAATAATTGCCATCTGTGAAGGCTTTAGAACCAAAGTTGATACCCACGAAAATAGAAACGCTGGTGCCGGTCCATATGCGTCCATAAAGTAAGCCCACTCAGCACCGGATGATGTATTCATTGTTCCAAGTTCAGCATATGCCAGAGCTCCTGTAACATTCAATTGAAATTTGGATAACTTTTTAATCATAGGAAAATCGAATGTCTCTCTGTACGTTCGGTTTTTCCTCCCCCAAGACAAGTAGTGGTCGGTCGGTCAAAACAACTTCAACGACAGCGAAACGTCAGCTGGGCATTGCTACGATTATTACGAAATCTCGAAGCCATAGAACTCAAAGTAATAACTGGTAAAATTAGACGCAATCCAGATGATTGATATACGTATGTATGTATAATGCGAACCGCAAATATGTAGGTAGGCAATAGTACGGAACTACAACAAATGGTATGACAGTTCATCACGACACGTGCATGTTGAAAGTGAGTGAGCGAGCGAGCGTGTGAACACGACGATAGAAATATCGAAGTATGTCTAAATATAACTTGAAATTAATAGATCTAAATTAATACAAACTTACCTAGTAAAGAGAGTAAACCACAGGCTAGCCATATTAAAAAGCTTACACCAACGGAACCAGTACGAACTAGTAAACCTGAGGGTGACACAAATATTCCAGACCCTGCGACAAAGATATTTATATTGTATTGTACATATGTATATCTATTATACTCGTAATACTATTTAAACATATGTTAATTTATACACATGAATACTTTATATGAGACCCTTAACAAGTTTGTTAGGTACTTACCTATCATGGTTCCTACAATTAAAGCCACCCCACTGAAGAGGCCCAGCCTAAAAAGATTGATATGCACACAAATATTGCATTAGTATAATATTTGGATAAAAATAATAAATCTAACATAATATATAGTACATAAATAGTAAATAATATATGTATAGGAGAATAAACACATGTACATACATACATATTATTCAAAAGTGTCAAAGAGCATCATACCTTAAACTAAATCACTTTGTACATACGAGTAGTAGTAGTAAGTAAGTTTGTGTCTAGATAAAAAAAAAATAAAAAATATGGGGGGAAAACAAGAAAAATAATGTTAACTTTGGTCTTGCCAAAGATTATATTTATTTCATACAAATTGTTATTCATCTAACTACAAAATAAGCAAACACAATATAGTATTTTAATGTCAGCAATATGTATGGTAAGTATTTATGATGTATTGTAAGTATATATTGATTATTATATGGTGGTATTGTAACATACATACACATATCTGAAGAATGTTTAATCTTGAAAAATAACAGTTCAAAGCTTGTATTGTTTATGTAGAAAATAAAATTTTGTAATATTAAGAGATGAAATTTGGTATGCATAATTGCATTTCATATGAAGATCATTCAAAATCCTAACACTTACTATCAGGTACATACATATGTATAAGGTACACAATGTCTTCTGATTGTATACATATATATATTTTTGATACCTTTCACAACTTGTGTCCAATTAATTGTTTAGGGAATAGAACTCGTTGTGTCTGTTATTATATGTAAAAAAAAAAAAAAATGTATCTGTAGCAAGACAACGAGCTTTCAATGACCCTAGTACCGTCTACTACCCCAACACAACCAAACCCAACCTATCCTAGCATTGGTATGGCCATGTTTAACGCTTTGCCTAAGCTGTGTACCGGTGACCCCATAAAGTATATAGAGAAATATACGTCCTTATACTTAAATATGCTATCAAAAAAGATTTCTAGCTAGAAAGTAATCTCTGTTTTTTTAAATGCCCCAAAGAAGTATATGCTCTATAATAATACAAATAAGTGCCAGAGCCTGGAGAAGCTCTGCCTCGTACACCTCAATAGAGAACCAAAGTGTAGCTTTTTGAGTCTCCGGATTGGTGTTGCATCGATCAGTGGTCTGACCAAGCGATTGTTGTATTGTATACCAACAGGCGGTCGTTATATCGGCTAGTGTGGAAGGCTATCTGATCCTCAAATAACGGCAGATTCATACCATGAACAACCTATCAATATACGGAATGTTCTGCTTTGCAAGACTTGCATTCTTTTCCATTGGGATTAGGCATTGGCTCCCGATATTTTTGAATGCAGTATCTCTATACAGGGCCAATGATTTGAACATAGACTGTTCGCTTATTCCCGAGAGGGATTAAGCTCACATCGTTAAGCAGTCAGTGAAACCTACAGCTAGTAAGATGAACCAAAGTTTTCCAATTTCTGGAAGTCTTATATCTGAAGCCATTAAAAATTGGATAAGTATTGTATACCTTTTTTTCCACAGTTGAAAATCAAATCAAGTTGAAATAACAATTTACTTAACAAATGTATTAGTATATATTCAAAATATATATAATATGTACTATAAGACAAAAGGCATGTGAACTTTGGTTAATGCTATGTTATATCCATGTGTATTGGGTGATTCTATAACATTGCATTGGTAAGACGGGAAATAAGTACAGGGGTAGATTGTTCGTACTTAGTTACTAATCAATTGGAAGGCTTCTCTGTAAAGGATACCCTCTTAGTTATATTTAAAATTTCTGGATCTATTGTAAAACAACGAAATCACAATAATAAGTTTAAACAATGGATCAATTTGTTTAAATTGAGATATTCAAGAAAAACAAGAAGTTTGACAAAGTATTGCACTGTACATATGTACTGAAATCCAATAATAATTTCAAGCAAAGAAACATATACCTACATACTACAATATATCTTTATTCACTTTATGCCTCAAAATGTGAAAAAATATTAAAAGTATAAGTGTGTCAATTTTCAAACCATTTTATTAACATCTGTCGACTCTCAAGAGTCATTAGGGGTGACACAATATGACTACAATATGTATGTATGTATATATAGAATACTTATTTTTATATCTCTCTTATATAAGATTCAATTTCCTATTGACAAGTTAGAGCCCATCAATGTCTTCAATTATTAATATACCCGCGGTCTATCTCACTTGTACTTATATGCACTTGAACTTGAATTATTAATTGACATTTTTGCATTGATTTCTGAACTGCAATTGCAATAATTATTGACTCATGTCGTCGTGAAATCCTTTGACTTCCTTCAATGAACTGAGTTTACTGAATTTTAACCCCAGTGAGATAGAGTTTAACTACTACTATGATTTGGAAAGGATCAAGGAATTGATATCATTGTCACATAGGAACCTTTCAACCCACTCTCGTATGTATTTATAGTATAATTACCACTGCATTTTG
Source organism: Amiota albilabris (assembly GCA_037040105.1). Taxonomy (NCBI): domain Eukaryota; kingdom Metazoa; phylum Arthropoda; class Insecta; order Diptera; family Drosophilidae; genus Amiota; species Amiota albilabris. The sequence goes on along the minus strand of JBANCV010000141.1, from coordinate 13,826 downwards.
GGTTTTTTTTTTCGTTTTCGAAACGGAAATTAATTAATTTTCAAGTCAATAATTTGAAAAAGTTGACGGTGATTAGTGAAAGAAATACACTGGAAAACTATGTGTAGAATATTTTGAAAACGACCTTCATATGAGCTTGAAATGTGAGCCAAAATTTCGACTCTCTGCTGATACTGGACATACATATACTTTAATAATAACAAATTTCAGTTGGGGATGATGCACATGTTTGGTTTGGTGAAACAATTGATTGACTAAATCTAAATATATTTTTCTAATAAAATGGATAATTTTCTTAAAATGACCTATGTATGTATGTATGTGAGTCATTTTGAGGCCTTAATAATCGACACAAAAAAACAAATACATTATCTTTATAAATATAATAAAATAAATTTCACAATCTAAACAAAAAAAAAAAAAAAAAAAAAAAATTCTTGAGATTCAAGAGTAAATATTCGCTCAAATATTTTATATTTTACTATATAAAAATCATATATTTTGTATATACATAATAGGTATATGTAGATATATAGATAGATATAATACTTATACTTGTTTAGATAATTTTTTTTTATTTTATTTATTTTTTTTCTTTTTTATTCGTGCAAAACAGCAAACCTTCAAATAAATGTACGACGAATTCGAAATGAAAACAAGAATATAGACATAACATTTTAATCGGTTTAAATGAAAATAAAATACCCTTGAATTCAGAGAACCAAAAATTTATATACTTATGTACAGTACGTACATATGGTAAATTACATACTACAGTACAATAGATAAAGTTAAGAAATTCAAATAGATTCTCCTACAATCACATCAAATGCGATATGATTTATTGATTTAGTTACATGTTAATCTGGAATTTTAAAATTTTCTCATCCATTATTATCCAAATCAATAGATCAAATCAAATCAGATTAGAATCGATTGATGGAATGGACATTGGTATTGGCATGGGGTTTCTGAGTACTCTGGTCCAAAATCAATCATATGTGAGCATGTACTCGTATGAATTGTATGCATGATTTATAATTCAATTTCGGACCAAAAGAAATTAAAGAAAAAACCCGCGAAATTTAATAGATTTATAATTGCAAGTACAATATAGGACGAATATATAATGAAAAGTAGTAGTGATGAAGCTATAGCCTAATATTCTAATAATAACAATAATAATCATTTTTTTTTTATATGCTATAATATTGCTTACCTTCTCTCGAGGTGAACAGCGTCGTTCTGCGTTGAGCCATTCCTCTCCAGCGACTTCCGCATCCTCCCGGTCCCTGATGAGTCGGTCTCTGTCGCTTCGGGCCCTTCTGTCCCAAGAGACCCATTGGCGCACATTGACCCATTGGTCGTTGCTTTTGTTGGCACATTATGTCCTACATCATATGTATTACATATTCCAACAGCCCGAATCGGAATCGGCATCGGCATCGGCATCAGCATGAGCATCAGAAGTAAATGCGGTAAATCACACACATCAATACACAAGTACCGGAACATTTAGAGAGAAAAAAAAAACAAAACAAAACAAAACAAAACACATTATTATTGTTAAAGTACATATGTAAGTATATTTTTATTACAAAAAAATCTTGTAAATATTTGTGTATCATCATCTGATACAAATGTAACTTGTAAACGAGTGAGTACACACAAATCATCTTGTTGTATTTTTTATTTTTTTTTCTTGTTTTATTTGTTTTTTTTAAGATCTGTGAATCTCGTGGGAGCTAATTTTAGTTGATTTTTAGTACATTTGGATATTGGACATACAACTACATACACATAAATAAGTACGTGTATGTTTGTATTTATAGTAAAACATACAATTTATTTCTCAATTTTATTTTTTTATTTCATTCTTAAATTTTGTTTTGCTCTTTTTTTTCATTATTGTATATTTTTTGTTATCTTTGGTTCTATACCAAGGAACGGACGAATGAATGGAAAGAAGGACGGCTCTTTGAGTTCTTTCGAGCACTGACTGCTCTATATACATATATTGGCCAGTCAAGCAGTCAGTCAGTCAGTCAGTCAGTCAGTGTGTTGAGTGAATAAGTTATGTAGATACACCCACAGATACTAAATACATACATACATATGCATATGTACTAAGTATATTATATTTATGCTCATAGAAAAACAAAAGACAAAACTAGAAAAAAAAAACAAAAAAAAAAAAAAAATGGAAAAAAAAGGAAATAATAAACAAACACACACACACACGCGTTCGCACACACCTCGATTATCTGTTGAATTGTTTTTGCATGCGTTTTTTTGCAAGCAAAAAAGTTGAGATAATTTATCGCGCATGGCATGGACGGATAACAAATATAACAAAAAATTTCGCCACGAATTTCAGTTCTTAGCGAATGAACAAATGAAGCCGACCGACGTATTTGACGTATTTCAATAAACTGTTTGCCTAGTTTTGCCGCAACTTGTCAAATACCACAAAAAATCACAAAGCAAAATGTTTTATTTTATTCAATTGTATTTTTTATTCAACGACTACAGCCAGCACTTCGTTAGCTCGCGTCGTTTATGTCAAAGCCAGAGTCGGAACAAAAAGAAAATGATGCCTCAAGAGCAGGCGAGTGAACGAGCGAGCGACAATAACGATGAAGATGTTGACCGCCAACCGAACATAACAAAGAATCAAAGTTTTCCTCTCGTAACCGAACGAATGAATGAATGAACGAACGACCAAACGAACGAAACGAACCAGCGAATGTCGACGAAAGCTAAATGCCGCCGACAGAACAGCTACTGTATGAAGTCAAAAAATTAACGAAACATAGGCGATCGTCTGTCGGTATTCTTTCTATTGCTAAATGTACTTAATACGTTGGCTCTCTACTCACTGGCTCCTTTCAATGTGTGTTGTTGCATCTCATTAAGCGCTAATCAGAAACTAAAGAATATGAATAAATTGAAGAGCAACTGATGTATTCTTCAATGCAACAAACTAATACTAAACTCTACTGTGCATTAAATGTTTGCAAGTAGCAATCGATCAAGCTTTGAGCCATTGTGCTGAGTGAAAATTGAGTAAAAAAATAGTAATTCTGTCTCACTCTCTCTCCCTTTATGAATATTTTCATTCTCTATATTCTTGTGATTTATGAGTTTTTTCCATGGAAACACTTTTACTCATTCTAACTATCAAGATGGAGTATATTGAGTAAAGGATGTTTGTTAACTCAAAATTATACAATCAATGACGGACATTGAGTACTTTGTTTTAAGTTTACATACATAAACTTAATGTTTTTAATAAGATAAAATCAAAGAAAAAAATCGAAGAGACCACCATGAGATTACCTACTACTCGTACTACTATATAGTTTTGTTGTACCATGTGTATAGAGTAGCGCGTGACAATTTGCACGCACACATTTCAGGTCCACGATCTACTTAGGTATAAGCTCCAATAATATACATACATACATACATGCATAGACGACGGCAACGACACATTTGAATCTAAATAGAATTGTTATGAATAATATGGGGTTTTTTTTTTAGTTACGAATAAAGTTTAGATGAAAATCTGAGTTTATACGTGGAAAATGTTTAAAAGTTCTCTAAAACATATCATTAAGAATATTCTCTAAAATAAAAGTATATTATCGATTTTATATATACCTATTATATATATTTTTATGAATGTACCAAAGCACAAAGACTTGTGAAATAGCACACATAATTTTTATTAGTAGAATATAGGTATATCAAATTTGATATGAAATACTTCACAAACTGAACCAGAGAGTATGAATTTTCGTTAGGATAATAAGAAACAAATAGTTTAGTTATTATTATTATTATAAGTTATTATTCAGGTCAGGTCATGGAAGAGTTGCACTAAAGATAGAACTAGACTGCTTAGTGCTACAAATGGATACATAAATATGTATTTACATATAAATATATGTATATAGAAGAGATCTACTCATTTTGACCGCTTGTTTAAGTGTGGTAACAAACTCCTATATACATATTTAGGTACCTATGTATAATAAATACAATATAATTTTCATATACCATTTTCATACCATCATCGACTTATAAACTTATTGTTCATACATTAAGTATTCTACTGTGTATTTTCTTTGCGGAATTGAAAGTAATTTTCTGTCAAAGAATTTGTATGTATGAGTATGTACTGGTATTTACTTAAATTGACAGAGAAACAGTGATCAATTTAAAGAAATTTTTAATTGATTTATTAATTAATTAAATGGTTTGAAGGCACAGGAGTGCGGGAGTGTTAAGTGGAGGCTTGTGTTTCTTTTTTGTTAATTGTATGTATAAGTATATGTGTGTGATGTACTTGAGTGTAGTTTTCTTCAAAATATTTTTATAGAATGACTGACACACGATTTATAATACTTATGTAAGTACTTTAAAATGAATTTAAGAAACTTCATTAACTTTCTTTAATTTAGTGAACAATTAAAATTTTTTGATTGCAATAGAATATTTATCTATGTATTTTGCTCAATACTTGACTTGCGTTGTTCACAACTACTAGAAGTAATCTGAAGCTAATGTTAAAATGAATCAGCTTACACACACATCTGAGTAAAAAAAAAGTATCTAATAACCAAGCGATACATTTAATCATAAAAAAAACAAACAACTGAGACATAAACAATAACAATATTCAATGAAGTATCAAGAAAGAAATCTAAATACACAAATGGACAAAAGAATAAGTGCATCCGGCATATTATTATAATCGTATTATCTGAGATAGCTTCACATTTCTTTTGAACAGTATCTAGTACTAAGTTTTTTGCACAACATTCCCTAATTGATTCTTTATTTTGAATCAATTCCTTAACTTATCTTTACTTTAACATTCTCCATAGCTTTTCGATTGGATTCAAGTCCAATGACTTGATGATGAAACTCAGATCAAAAAGTCCCTATTGACTAATCTACTCAATATCTGGCTTGCGACTTGAGTACAAGATCCTGAGGTTTTACAAAGAGCTCAATCCAATATTCTCAAAGCAATAACAGGCGCACCGTGCTATATCAGAAATAGTAAAGACATTCGTATAGATCTTAATGTACTGCAGGTAAAAGATGAGTATTCCAAGCTGAAGCGTAAATTTGGGAATAAACTTGTGCAACTTATTAATTCACTAGCCAGAGCTACAATATATTGTTCATATAAGGTACTCATCTCATTTTAAGTCGCAATGATCATCGAGTCCTTCTCTTAAGTTATAGTCCCGTATTGACATTGTAAACCCTTTGCCCACTTGTAGGAAGGGTAAATATTTATAAGTATATTATATTATATATAAAATAGGACGAGAAAAACTGTTTAAAGTCTTTTCACTCCAACAACGTTTGACCAATCAGAATGAAAGTGGACATGTATATGTATTTTTCCATGAAGAATGTGTATATGCTATCCACTTTGTTGCAACTCACAAGTTTTTATATATTTTTCAAATTTTTTTTTAATAAGAAGTACATTTTTTTTACTCTACTGTAAGTTCATTATGCTACAATACAAAAAGATCATAGAATTCATAATTTAACTAGAGATGGCAGGAATCTATATGTATATCTTATGGTAATCTACCATTCAATTATTATATTAAGTTGTTTTATTTTTCATTCATTCAAAAGAAAGAACATATATAAATTGCCGTCATACAATTTTCACAAGAACAATGAATACGCGCGACGGTCTAAGCTAGTAAAAATAATAATTTAATCATATACATCTTAAAAAATAGAAAAATTCCATTGACTGACTTGGCTAGCTTAGCTAAACCACAAAACCGTTGTTTTAAAATCAATCCTTGATCCTTACTAGAATGCCCATTTTAAAGGACATATCCAATATTTAGTCTTAGGATCAAAAATCAGATGTTCCACAAAAAACAATCACAGGACCATCCATTTACTAGATATCTTTGAAAGAATCCAACACATACACCAAGCATTTGAAAGAATATTGATCAGCTGATCTTCTCGATGTACGTCAGGCATTGGACAAAGTATGCCACCCAGGTTTGCTATACAAGCTGAAGAAACTATTCCAAGCAGCATACTCTCTGGTCTTCAAATCTTATGTTGACAAGAAAACTTTTTACTTCACATCTGAGGGTGCGGAGGCGGACATTAAACAAAATCAGAGCTGAAGTCTCACACGACAGTGTACTATAGTGGATTCCCCATAAGCTTGCTCTACAGTTCTGACCTTCCAACTCCAAGAAATGACAACATAATGATAGCTACATATGATGATGACACATCCGTCCTGATGTAGCACTCTGCCTCAGCTGCTGCATCATCAATTTTGCAGAACCAGCTAAACATTATGAGCCATGACTTAAGGTGTAGAATATTGGATGTAATTCAGTTAAATTCACAAATGTCACTTTCACACATTCTGTTCCCCGGTCTAGTTAAACTTGAACAACATTCCCACCTACACCTCAATGAAGTATTTTGAATTCAGACTTGTTAGGCAGTTGACCTGGAAATCCCACATAAAATATAAAGTGAAACATTTAAACCACAATCTATCCATGATGAGTTGGATCATTTGCCGCAGAACAAAAATAACCTTAAGCACTAAGTCTATATGAAACCATTCTTAAGCCAATATTTACTTATGGCATCTGGAGTTCATTGGAAGCCAAATTGGATCCCTTGTCTACGTTTGCCATCGTACTGAATTGGGCTTCTTCTTACCGACCTCCATTCATTAAGTAATCGCCGACTATGCCTAGGTATAAGCTTTCTTTATAAACTTATTACCGGTAGATGCACAGCTAACTTTGCCATACACGATCCATTTCGCGTTTTATGTGTTAATTATAATAGACTTTACAATATACTCTCTCCTCAGATGTCACCATCTACCATCAACAATAAAGTCCTGCGTCACCTACGCCAACTTGAAGTTCCACCAAACATCGGTTCACACTGGAGGATAGCTGAACTGGATGTCGATCAATGATTCTCCCATCACGACTATCTTTTTCTGTCTCTGGTCGCACATGGCTGTGAGCAAATAAATTTTTATCAATATTCAATTAGTTTTAATCTAAATTTTGTTACTTTTCTCTTAGTTTTCACACTACCTTTAAGTTGACAGTAAGTTTTGTCATTATACTATAAATAAATAAATATGTGGCCACCCCCCTGGATCATCCTTTCAGATCAACAGATCAATATTTAATATCTTCTTTTCATCCAAAAATATTCAACAAATATTTTCATATATACTCCTAGTTACAACATATGTTAAGTTAGTAAAAATGTGTGAATGTTGTCACACTTCCTAGTTTTTTATACTACTAGAAACTTGTAATGAATAATTCCATAACTTGAAGCCTCCATAAGTCGTCGAACTTTTTTTGTGCATTATGATGATTCGAGTTAAAAAAGTACGACTGTGTTCGATAGTAGAATAGTTGTGTTTCTTGAAAATTGAAGACACTTTCACATTCTATTCTATTCCATTCTATTCTATTCTATTCTATTCTATTCTATTCTGTTCATCATTGTTACGAGTTTGACTATTTTTTCAGTTCAGTTCAATTAATTTAACGAACGGATACAAATGAATTCATATCGTTTAATTAACACAAATGACAATTCAAATAGTTTTTATTGATTATTAAAATAGATTTTCTTTAAAGGCAAATAAATACACGTCCGTACATATATACATACTCCTCGTATTTCCATATTTCTCCGCAATTGTGCCTATTTTTTTCTCCTACCTTTCTCTCCTCCTATATCATGATATATACGTTATTTTATAAATATATGCATTCAATTTGTAATAAATTCAATATTTCCTTCCTTGCAACTTCTATAAATAACAGCATAACAGTACTAATTGAGTATGTACTAAAAAAAAATTTGTATATTTTTACTTTTAAGAAGCAGGTAAGCAATAACAATCATAAGGATAATAAGTTTATAGCCCAATTGATTCATGTCATCACTTTTACACTACCTTATGGGGTCTTTGGAACAATCAATTTGTACAACATTTCACAGAAACAATAGGTACATAGGTTTCTTTTTACGATGGACAATATATTTGTCGGAATCAGCTGAATCGGACCACTGGGAGGGGTACCCCCCATACAAACTACAAGGCCAAATTATTGTTCTTATTAGAAAAGCTTTTTTATTTCTGGTTCGATCGAGCTGAAATTTTGGACATTATGAGTTTCTGATCTATGTCCACCAGCCATGTAAGTTCTTTGATCTTAGGGCTACCAGAAGGGGTATCTCCCATACAAAAATGCATCCACCATTCAAGACAACAAATGCACGAAATGACGAAGTAGTGAGACCTATCCTCTGCGGGAGAAGACGATGCTATAGCTTGATGCAGGCTACAAATATGGAGAATCTAGACTTACGAGTATGTGAATAGAAAATTGACTTCTACAGGCAATTGAATAGTGCTCTTAGAGAGATGCTTTGGGTGCCGAAATAGTTATATTTCCCAGGAGAATAGGAAGGAGGTTTATTGGAAACACCAAACAACAGTGGTAATAAGTCCGAAAGGATTCCTCACTTCGTGACAAGCTATCAAATCATAAGACTATCATAAGACTCATTATCCACTAGACACAAATATAGATATGGATTATAATCAGAGCAAAATAAATCTCTTCAGATACGGTACATATTATAGAAGTGATTTGTATTCGTCGTCTGCATGTACGAGTCCATAGCTTTCATACTTTGGTGCAAAATGCCATTTATTTCTGTAAGGAGTTCAGATCCATTATTTCTTCCAAGGATGGCTTTAAGCTTTTCGGAATACGCTTCATTTTCTAAAGCAGATATAGAGGAGCGTATTCCTATGATAATGCGCATAGATTTAATAATAGGTATTCCTTGGGCTTCTGACTGACAATAGCATTTGTAAGTCTTGAAAAATTGCATTCTAAGTAGGCAAGATCTTCATTTAAGAATTTTTATCGTTACCAGAAAGAATTAATGTATTAACTGAAATGGGGAATCGTTCTTGTGAACAAAGTTGGGAATATATCTTTTTGTTTTCAAAGAAAATGATAAAATAAGCCTTGATAAGCAAAATCTATGAAATAAGCATTTAAATACAATTTAACAAAATCATTGTTCACAGGCATCTAATAGATTTGAATTCTACATATAAGTGTTGATCTTTGTTCAATATATGATACATTTATACTAGGTACATATCTCAAATCCTATACCCAGAATCTCAGAGATCACTCAATAAATACACCTTTTTACAATATTTTACTTTACTAAGTACAAAATTTTATAAGACAGAAATACCCAGGAATATTTTAAGTACTTTTATAATATTATACTATATTTATATGAATAGCTAACATTATTAGTTGATCGATCATAGGTCTAGACATACTCTTATCTCCATACGTTGGTATTATATATATTTAGAGAAAAACCCAAACTACAATGTGAAACGCTTCAAAAGTAAGTATGCAGATGAGATGGGATTGGATTGAATGGGGTGATTTGAAAACTTTGTAATCAAAGCATATTTTACTTAACAAAAAATCAAGTTGCTGGGGCTATTGTGGATCTATGTTTATTTGCTATACTTGATCGTTTGACTCTTGAGATCCCATGACGCAAAAGCAATCTGATGCTTCAAAATAATTTTTGTTTTATTTCTGTGATTTGGGTAGGAATGCGCAAACGACATAAAATTGAGAGGAAGAATGAGAACAAATGACGAGCAAAGCGTTGCCACATCGAATGCACACGAGTATCTACAAGATACTTTTTCATATTTCATATATACAAATTAACAAAATTATACATATATGTATGCATGCATACATGTATGTATATTTATAGGTATATTTGTATTTTTAATAATCACGCGCCCGCTCACAACATGACATCCATATCGGCTACATACTATATGTATATATTGTATACATATTTATAAATATTGTATGTATGTATATAGAAATGTATCTAAAAAATTTTGTGTGTATTTATGAAGATATCGGTTAGATGACTACTTACAATGTAAGTATATTTATTCAGTAAATTAGTTCCTATATGCGATATGTTACTTGGAAATGATCAGCAACAGTAGAGGATTGAAATTACTTTATTATTTGTTAGATAAACAGGCTGGCTAGCAGACAGATAAACAGCCGTATAGTTCAGATTGAATTGGATAGAATAGGACAGGATATGAAAGGATGGAATAGAATATATATCTATAAGTATATTGTATAAAATTGTAAACGTTTTTCTGCGTGTGCACGCTAATCTCAGAAACAGCTTAACCGATTTCAATGCAGTTTTTACAGGTATGTTGTAGGAAGCTTCCTGTAACATATAGCTTTTATTTCATTCCATTCGGTTCACAAAACAAGAAGTTAACTTAATTGAAATAACACCCCTTGGACGATCTGACTGTCACTTTTGTTAAATATATGTTTCTTATCAAGTGTTTTCTTTTTTTGTATCGAGGAAGTAGGGACACTAGCCGAAACATCTAGTGATAAATATAATAGGCCAGGATGGGTTAAGGTACGTTAGGAAAGAATCGGATGGGATGGGTTGGGATAGAATAGGATAACTTAATAGACATTTCTAACTGAACTAACTTTGTCGGATAAGGATCAAATACCTTCTATATTGTATACAATCTGTGTCAAAGAATTTGCAAAAAAAAAAACAGTTAAGAATATTCAATGTATATAAAGACATTCCAGTTTCCATTCAATAGTAAGTAGTATGTACTGGTATTCATGTCTGAAGGGTCTTCAATATTTGTTCAAATCAAAGTCAATATTTTATTTTATTTTATTTTCTGTCATTATAGTTATTGTATTTAATTGGCTTGTGCCCAAAATATAATTTCATCTCTAGCAAAGACAACAAAAATTGGGATCATTTTAGTAAACAAACTTAATGACTTAAGAAGTGTTCTTGATAAATCATATTAAACAGTAAGTCCACCTAAACCTTTATTATCCGAAAAGCCATATGGATTATTTCGATAAGAACGATTCTTATTGATCAAAAACAATTGATATGGAAACGATTTGTTGTACAATTGATACCCGACCAAACATAATACAAATAGAGTTGATTCACTGACTTTCAGATGAACATCTGATATACGCCGGTAAGAGAGAACAATATTATTGAAAGTACAATATATAGATACCTAGGTATAAGAACATATATCATATGACATTAGACACTTCAGTACCAGAGTACTTAGTAATCATAACAATAATAAACAATGGGTGTTTCTAGATTATAGTATATGCATACATAGACAGACATATTTCAAAAAAGCACTTAATCATTATACAATAGGTCATTAGTCAATGTAATAAAATGTTCAACTGAGTCTATTTTGTAATGAGAAATCTTTAACAGTTTTTATCTAACTACTACTTTTTAAGTTGTCTTACATAACTAAGCATCCTCTATTCACAATAATGGAAAATAACAAAATATTGTAACTCTCTCTATCAATCAATCATTGTTGAATAAATAATAAACTACTACTAAGTATTTTTCATTAGTAAAAAGATTTTATTAAACCGATTATAAATTTTGTATAGTTTATATAATACGAGGAGTATTTGACTTTGCTCTCATCAACACCACGCCGTTTACTTATCGATCCGCCCTCGCATTTGAAGATGCCTATGGCATACAATATAGTAATTGAAATTGTTTACCATATGTATAACACTCAAAACGATATATTTTAATTAAAAAGAGGCAATTTTTTCGAAAGCACCAATAAAAATTATTGAAATGTTTGTATTGCATACTTGTTGTCTCAGTCACAGTCTCATCATACTCCGAGTATATTAACAGACTTGAAGCGGATCTAGCAGATCGAATTTTAGTACATATGCATGGTATATAATGTGTACATATACATCAAACATACGGTACAATGATAAAGTCATTGACTTTGTCATTTTGAATCATTATCGACTAAGACTTGTGCTGGTCTTCAATTAATCAATTAAACGTGACATATGTACTCGAATTCCATATATGTTCTTTATGCAAATGATAAATAATACAATACATAGTGTGATGGTAATCGGTTCGGTCAAAAACTAATCGATGCACAAGTAAGTTTCCGTCGTTAGGTATTTAGTGTGAAAGAATGGTGGGTACATTGTGTTTAATTGAAAATATTGTCCATTACAAGTCAGTAATCTTTCCCATCTTTCTGACAGCATCCGCCACATGTGTAAGAGCATTAACTTGCAGGAGCATAATATGTCTATTGTCGTGTCTGGACTACTCGGCTCAATCTTATCAATTGTGTCCCAGTAATGATTTCTTTCGATTTGACTAACTCATAACACACGTCATACACCAACCTAATCCCACTACATACAAAACATGAGTTGTTTTTTTCCATGAATAGTCGGCTTGTCTATCGGTGTTTCAGCATGGCTACGTGGTCCTCAAGATTTTCTCTTCGTTGTGAATTCATATTTCGTTTATGCTTTGCAAACAACAATTCACAAAAAAAACCTCACTATATGTTTCTACAAGACTTCGGTGCGTCCCAGCTGCAGATTTTTTTCTAATTAATGAAAAAAAAATCAGAAGTTCCTGCAAATGACGCTTTTTCGACTCAAAACTCGTTTGTCATGTAAAAGATATGTGTTGCTGATATAAAATCACTAATACTTCAAGGTTATGGTGTGTTGACCAGATGTTCAACCATAACTTACTAATTTCAATTTCAACAGACATGCGTTCGATTCTATGCTGGAAACATTAACGAAGCGGGTATGTGAGGCATTCATTCTCCTGCGAATTGGACATACACGGGATACCCACTAACACCTTCTTAACAAATCGGTTCAGCCACCATGATCTCTCTACGGAGTCGAACTCACTGTAGACCATCTTCTGAATTCCTGCCAAATCTTGGAGAACCAAAACCCCTCTTCAAAATTTATAATTACTTTTCGAATTCCAACATAAAAATCTGGAGCACAGATGTTGTGCAATCGAGCGTCAAAGACCCTAACAGCTATTCACTCTTTAAATGGTATTAAATTTAGTATTAAATATTAGATTTAATCTTTTTGAATAAAAAAAAAGTATATTCTAGATACAAATATATGTGATGATATATGCTGTGATATTTGACATCTACAACAAGTATGCAATGAGGGAACGAGCATCGCTGTATTGCCGCTAAGGTACTCAAGCCTTGCTACCAATTGAAATGGACCTCCGGGTTCCTACACTCTGAAAAGAAAATGATGACGAATAAACACGAGAGTCCTAACGAGGCACTGTTTAATTAGGTTGATGGCCCAAATAATACATGCTCCACATCAGGATTTCTGTCACAGTTGTTAAGATGATGAAGATACAGAAAATATTCAAAACCTCCTATGTAATTGCCCTGCTCTTCTTGGAAGATGAAGACGAATCTTCTCGGGAAATCTTGCTTTGTTTGTGAATTCTTCAGGTTGGTTTTTGAGGCTGAGGGAGACCTCTGAGATCAATTAGGGATAGCTTAACATTAAATATCCCTGGTCCCATTTCCATCCCCTTCTCTTTTTTCTAAAATCAAGAAACACAATGGACCACGTTTTATGGCGAGCGGTAAGCGCAACATAATCAAACCAAACCTGCAGCTGTTATAAAATATAAATTATTATTTCTGTATGAGTATTTTCATCAAATCAGATGTGAAATACAAGGTGTGTGTCAAAAGTTTCCGAACTTTTCAAAAAGAAAAAAAACTACAAAATAGTTTGGAATGAAAC
>JBANCV010000140.1:0-74671 GCA_037040105.1 Amiota albilabris | reverse complement strand
AGTTTATATGTTTTCCATATACCATAAGCACCTGATTTAGTGCATTTGGCATGGAATCCACTAGAGCTTCTTATGTGAAATAGCTTATTAATGAGCCCACTTTGTGGTTTCGATTAAGGCGGGTCTACCGCGGATGCCTTAAATCGCGCCACAACTTTTGACAACCATCAGGACCATCTAATTTAAATTTTTTTTTTTTTCATTAAAAAAAATTGTCTGTCGAAACTCATTATCCCACTCCGGAAATAAAAGACGGTAGAATATGTTTACCTATTATTCTTCTAATGACTACTAGAGGGTAGATATATGGGCAGCCATTCCATGAACCCTACGTTGCTTTTCGGGTTCGAATTTGGTGTGGGCTACCAACTTATGATGTGTCTGTTGCATCGAATTTGGAAGTACCTACGGGTACGAAGACAGACCACAGTCTATATTCTGGTACCACGGGTGATCAGATAGCCCATGAGGATATAGTAATGAGGAGCCTGAATTAAATATGAATTGTAAACCAGTGGATAATTCTTAAGTTCAGAACAGGCAGACGCATATTGATTAGAGGCTTTATACTAAAACGGTGTAGTATGACTCGAATTGGTACCTACGGATTTATCCAAGGGGTCGCCGATTGACGTTATTCAATCTAATGTTTCAATGCATCGTGATATAGAGTCATAAAGACAGGTAGTCACGTAAAACAAACGACTTAATTGTTACCAACTTCATGACAAACTTATAATATTGCACTACTCACTGCGCCCAGAGTATAAAAGCAACTTGCGTGATCAATTTATGTAAGCTAAGATTTACGAGTATATTGCTTTCTTTTTATTATAGTAAATCAGAAGATTTCTAACTGTATAGACCACATTATATGCCTGGCTAAATAAAAAGGGGGTAGGAGCGTGAAAGCTTTAGTGCATTTTGTGAAGTTTATATCAGCTTTCTAGTTTTCATAAAAGAGAATAATATTATTTTTGGTGATGTTTATGCCGTGGCCGGAAATTAAAGGAATAAATGTGTAGCATATCTCAATTCTATACCACTACATTATGCATTTATTCTATCATGTTACAAATAATGCAATGCTATATTGAACGCAGTAACTTTACTTTCTCAAATTACAAAAATATCATCGATGACGACGGATTCAACTTTTTTATATATTCTCTTTTGATAAGTGAACACCGGATATCGGACCCGACTTTCCAGCACTGAGTATATATGTATATTATACGTGTTATATATAACTTAAAATTAAACAACTTGCGGTATGGCCTCGACACAGTATCACCTACCCAGTTGCTAATGCAGCTGATATCTTCATAACTGTGCAAGTGATTTCGTATTTTGAAGTTTTTTTTTACACAATTAAAATATAATACATATCATAATTAAATCAGAGTAACCGATAAATAGACAGATTGTGATTATGCAAAGCGACTTTTCGTTTCAAAATCCTATTTCCTTTCCGCATTCTGCACCAAAAAATTGCATGCAGGCTGCCCTTCAGATTTCCCATCACTTTACGGGTGCACTGCCAGCGATTATCTGCTTTGGCCTATAAGCATCTGACATTTCCATTAAGTGAATGAATGGAAAATCATATTTAAACACCGCAGCCATATAAAACTACCAATGCTGATGTCACCTGGGAACGGAGCGTTACATACTTGGGAGTTGTCTTTGACCCAAAAACAATTTTTAAGGTCCATATCCGATACATCATATGTAAAGAAAACTGCTTCATTACTGTTTTGTATTCCTTAATAAATGCTCGTATATTGAATACATAATTTTTACAAAATAGAAAACTGACTTCTGGTCTAGATTATATTTAGATGGGACCACACAATCATCAAAAAAGTTCTGAGGTAGCACAAATAAAACTAAAAAATACAGTTCATTTCAACACTTCCTCATCTTTCTCTTCAGATTAGTATTACTATGGGACCCCAGTCTGTAAGAAAGCAAAAGACTCAACGCACTTAGTTAAGTTATCACAAGCATAAACAAATGTATTATAATTATTATGTAATGAAATTGAATTGAATCCCTCAACTTACTTTGCAAGCATATGCCAAACATGCGCTCCGTGGTGCTAGCTTAAATGTATCACCATTGAAAGTTATGTAATACTTCTAAGTGCTGAAAACATGAACCATTTCTCCCGTTGCCATTCCACTCTTGTCAGGATATACCGATTATTTGAACCATGGTGTATTGATTCCAGAATGGGATATTTTGGTCATGTGACATCAGAATTGATTGCGTTCATTTCACACCGGAATATATTGGTCATGGGTGATAATCTCTAACACCACGTGATTTGAAACGGATGTTGCACTTTGTTGATACCACAACGGACATTGTTGGTCATGACATTTCATAAATTCAAATTTCTATACATTTCTAACAATTGGGGGCAGCATTTTGAACCAAATCGATTTGTATTTAGAAAGCAGCAAGACGCCATATACATGTGAAACATAATTAGATAAATCAGTGTAACCCCATCTAGGGTGTCCGCTTGTTTGTCGAAACATACAAAAACAAGGAAGGAGATCGGCATTATTTTGGAAAGCCAAGATTAGTGAAAAGAACCCTGACATATGTGTAGGACTTAGAGAAAATTAATAAATATATTATTGAACAACAAATTTTCATTAAATTTTATAATTTATTTACAAGACAAACTACATCCTCGAGTTGGTAGTACTGATTTAACTTAATAATAGAATAGACTTTTGGTAAATGGAACCCGTTACAATTTGGCTTTTATGTCTTATAGAGTTCCAGAAATCCATTATTCATAATAACAATTTTCGCAAGAATGTTATTGATCTGTCTTATGTCTTGTTTGCTCTTAAGTAAATGCGCCATTAATTTTAAATCGGCTGTTATAAGGAAAGAAGTAAAAATTATTGATGTTTTTCTATATCAAATTGTCGTTTCAATATGAATTTACCAGTTGCCGTACGATCTACCGGACCAGAAATTTGATTAGGCATGTTTCCTGCCTTGTGATTTGAATATATAATAATATTTTACAAATGACAAATGTCAGCCAGTAAATGTTTGTTAAACCGGGTATACTGATGTTTTTCAAAAAAATAAAGTTTTTATATAAAACTGTTTTAAATACAAATCGATTTGGTTCAAAATGCTGCCCCAATTTTTTGAACATTTGAATTTATGAAATGTCATGACCAATAATGTCCGTTGTCTTAACAACAAAGTACAACATCCGTTTCAAATACATGTTGTTAAAGATTATCACTGCCCATGACCAATATTTTCTGGTGTGAAATGAACGCAATCAATTCTGTAGTGTGGTAGATTTAAATAAGTCACATGACCAGAATATCCCGGTCTGGAATCAATACATCATGGTTCAAATAATCGGTATATCCTGACAAGAGTGAAATGGCAACGGGAGAAATGGTTCATGTTTTCAGTACTTACAAGTATCACATAACTTTCAATGGTGATACATTATAAACATTTAATACATAAACCACTCAACTAGACAACCACTGTGAAACATCTTTGGTTTCAATAGACTGAAGTTGCAATTGATGTTATCGGTTATTTTGGCAAACGCATTGCCTTGCGATCTTTTGATTAAGCAAGATGAGTTGCGGTAAGTAATCGGATAAATGAGTTTTGTATACTTTGTAATTACTATAAATAATTGGGAATAAAACAAAACACAATTTGAAAAATAAATTCATTATTTTGGGTCATTTTGTATGAAAATCTGTTATAGAATAGCTCTATCATCTTATAAGAATATGTAATTAAATAAAATAATGAAAATTCAGGTGGGAAAAATGGATAAATATTTTATACTATAATAATGGAACATTTATTTCAAAAAAAAAAAAAATAAATAAATAAATAAATATGTGAGTGTGCATAACACTCACGAGCCTTTGATATGAAACAACTTTGTTTTCCGTAGATCAGAATTTGGCATCGATTAATTTGTTTTATTTATTTATTAATTATTTTACTATAAAATTTCTCATTGCAATCACCGTATTTATTATTATTAGCTTTATTAGTTTATTGTTATTGTTTTTAATTTTTTATTGAGCGATGAGTTAAAATCTGAGTAACTACGGTTAAAAAATAAAGCGTCTTTACGAATTTTGTAACGACTGAAAATGCTGATACAAATACTCACACATCCACCTTTCTTTTGCTGCATTGACCATTTCATTCTTTCATTCTCTCTTCCACAACACAGTGGCACACAATCATACGATGCTTGCCAATACATATACCCACACACACACCTTAACTTATGTATATTTGCTTTGACCACTTCATTCTTTCATTCTTCTCCCTCCTCGACTTCATAGCCAACACATAACACAATTTTTCAAAACAACAGCCCTTTATCTTTTTGAACTCGCACATGCAATTGTCTAATAATGATTGACTACAAAATCTTTACCAAGCTTATACTCGTATCATGCGTTCGCTACTAAATTTCTAATTCCTTGTTAGCCGAGTGTCTTAAGCAGCAGCCTCTCACACATGGCAACATAGGTTCAACACCTGACTGTGGTTTGGTTTTTTAAATATTTGTATTATTATTTTTTTAAATAATATTCCATTATTAATAATATAAAAAAATTATCCGCTCTTTGTTCACTTACTTAATAACAAAATGTTAAAAAAATAGCAAATAATGAATAAAAAATAATTTTTTTTTTTTGCAAAACTCAAGTTGTGTGCCGCGCACTCATCCGATTATTTACCGCAACTTATCTTACTTAATCAAAAGATCGCAAGGCAAGACCTTTGCCGAAATAACATCAATTGCAACTTCACTCTATTGAAACCAAAGATGTTTCAACCTCTGTATCTAGTTAGGTGGTTTATGTATTACCTATTTATGATGTATGACCATTGAAAGTTATGTAATACTTTTAAGTACTGAGAACATGAACCATTTCTCTAGTCGCCATTCCAGGATATACCGATTATTTGAACCATGATGTATTGATTCCAGACCGGGAAATTTTGGTCATGTGACTTATTTAAATCTACCACAACTACAGAATTGATTGCGTTCATTTCACATCGGAAAATGTTGGTCATGGGAAGTGATAATCTGTAACACCATGTGCTTGTAACGGATGTTGTATAATAATTTGTTGATACCACAACGGACATTTTTGGTCATGACATTTCATAAATTCAAATGTGTGCACATTTCTAACAATTGGGGGCAGCATTTTGAACTAAATCGATATGTATTTAGAAAGTAGAAGACGCCATATAAATCAGTGTTACCCCATCTAGGGTGTCCGCTTGTTTGTTAAAACATACAAGAACAAGGAAGCAGATAGGCATTATTTTCGAAAGCCAAGATTAGTGAAAAGAACCATGACATTTGTGTAGGACTTAGAGAAAATTAATAAATATATTATTGAACAACAAATTTTCATTAAATTTTAAAATTTATTTACAAGACAAACTACATCCTCGAGTTGGTAGTACTGATTTAACTTAATAATAGAATAGACTTTTGGTAAATGGAACCCGTTACAATTTGGCTTTTATGTCTTATAGAGTTCCAGAAATCCATTATTCATAATAACAATTTTCGCAAGAATGTTATTGATCTGTCTTATGTCTTGTTTGCTCTTAAGTAAATGCGCCATTAATTTTAAATCGGCTGTTATAAGGAAAGAAGTAAAAATTATTGATGTTTTTCTATATCAAATTGTCGTTTCAATATGAATTTACCAGTTGCCGTACGATCTACCGGACCAGAAATTTGATTAGGCATGTTTGCTGCCTTGTGATTTGAATATATAATAATATTTTACAAATGACAAATGTCAGTCAGTAAGTGTTTGTTAAACCGGGTATACTGATGTTTTTCAAAAAAAAATAAAGTTTGTATATAATACTGTCCGGAGGTTGGTTAGTTCAACCTCACACCAGGGATCCTCCTGTTATGCGGCGTAGTGATTTGCTTTAGCAGACTTGAATCCTCTCTATGTTGCTGGCAGCAGCACTACCCTAGTTTTGTAAACATGTGTCACTTCTTGCCATACAAAAAACATTTTTCTTCACAACACCTATTGCATGATATATGTTACTTGTGTTGTTTTGCTTGTGTCCGAAATGTTACCGTGAATTTTTCGATATTTTAAAATTTCGATCTCTTATAATGAATTATGTTTTCTGGTTCTTTTGTTTTTATTACATTATAATTTGGAAATTAAATTTATTTCCCTTTTGTTTTGGTTCAGAATTAATGATGACTAATAAAGTTTTCCTATAATTTTATTTAAATTTATTTATAAAAATATTTAGTTTATATATTTTCAAATTCTGGTATTTCATGACTATTTTCTGGTGATTGAATTTTAACCAACTATTTTTGACCATTGGAAATTTGTTAGCATTATTATTGATTTCTGCATAGTTTTCTCTTATTTTTTGTTACTATTATTACTATTTCCTTAATATTTTTATTCTATTTTCTTCGTTCATATTTCTATTCAAGTATTGTAGATCTCTTTATTTATTTATTGGGAACTTAAATATAAAGCAAATCTACATATAATAGACTTTGAATATAACGTAACGTTGAATATAACGTAAGGGATATAAAATAGTTTTCTAATAAGGACATGTACTTAAGTAGGGGCTTGTATGCGAGGTACCTCTATTCAAAGGCCGAGGGTCCTGAAATTTAAGTAGAAAGAAAGCTTCAGCTCTTTAGCTTGAAAACTGAGGGACTTGTTTGCATCCATACAGACGGACAGACGGACTTGGCTAGATCAATTCGTCTCATCGCAATGATCAAGAACATATATACTTTATGGGGTCTGCGATGTCTCCTTCTGTGTATTACAAACTTCATGACTATCCTATAATACTATTCACTACGTGAAGAGTATAAATATATTGAGAGATAACAACTGTAGTATATTAATATCTGCTGATATTGAATACACATATTTATTAAAAAGGGTAAACTATCCAATTGAATATTTTTGCTTTACAATACTCCTGGAAGATGGTTAGGTAACATAAAGCCCACATCATAGTTGACTATTTGTCCGCATCTTTGCCTAGGAATCATAAAAAGTAAAATGCAGATATTTATATATCGGGTCCAAGACAGAAAAGGTTTGCTTCTTAATCTTATTGAGTCAACTGTCTCTAGCAGTAGTAAAAGTAGATCAATTGATAAAACTTCATTTACTTATTTCACGTGCTAGGTACTTTTTCAAAAAATTATCAATAGTCAATAGTCAAGGGTATTTGAGATCATTTAATGAAGTATTTCCAAGAATTTTAAACTCAGTAAAAAGTGACTTTTGCTTGCTTTCAAAGTGTTTATAATTACGTTAAAGTGAATAATTTTCAGTTGGTGGGATCTTGCTACCGGAAGTTTACTTGGTGTTCGTTTTCGTGTTGCGCTACACGATAATTGCCAAACACCGGGGTACGAGTAGTAGCACCGAATTGAATACAAAAACGCGATTACTAAAGAAATCATTTCATTTCACTTCTTTTGAGTTCATTTCAATTCATTTATTTCAAATGCAAAACAGTTGCGGTCCTCCTCACTGTGAATGCGACGCGGCTGGAGATTTTGGAACGGCAACATAACAAAACGAAACAAATAGAAAAGTGACAACTTTATTTTTGATGTTGATTCTATTGTGACGTCAGTTGCGCAGTTGCTTTGGGTGTAACCTGGCATAGAAGTGCCTAAGCATGCGCAGAGGCGTTGTTTCGCTCTTGGCATTCTTCGCTGTATTTGCATCTGCTAATCCGTGCAACTACTTCAATGATCACGTCTCGTCTCATCTCTCAGTCGCTTGTGGTCATTCCTTTGGTATGGATCTGGCTTGTTTTGCGTGGCTTCCATCCAGTGATGAACTATTGAATTGGTGACGTTGACGTTGGTGGAGGGCTTTTGTCTGAAAAATCATTAATTGTTGGTCAGTTTACTTACCTTTGTGCTATGTCCGGTCAGTGTCGGTCACTCGATACCATGAGTGCCGGCTGGTACTCAACTGACTCTTGCCCATTGTCACACGCGTGGTGCATAATAATACATAACAATAGAACCAAGCACGCTCGGATTTGAGCCTATCCAATTTTGGGTGTTAATAAGCATGACTTTGACCATTTGTGTGTGAGCATATCAAACCAATAGGAGATGTCACATGGTGTTTTATATTCAGAAATTGTGTTGTCGCTATGATTTTAGGTTTTGCAGGTGGACATTTTAAGATTTGCGACAAGTTTATTGACATCTGATTTCTAGATTTGATCTCATATTGAGTATAATTTGTGTTAGATAAGAATTTTTATGTTTATTATTTGCCCCAATAAAAGAAAATATAAAACGAACAAAACATTGAAAGCCGAAAGATACCGCACACCACATGTATTTTCCACAAAATCGAGGCAGATGGACATGGTGCCACATAAAGAATTAATTCAAATGGAGAGAGAGAGGGAGAGAGAAGAACAACGGGAGATTTCATAAAGGACACCAAATGGAAGAAGAAGATCTCTGTACAATATTCGAATGTATTGCATAACGGAAACCTGCGATAGGAGACAACCTTCTTGATCTAATAGATGTCCTGCTAAGTGAGTCAATTAGTGAAACATTTGTCGGTATTTATTATCCTATTGTACGTATACCAAAGCGATAAGGATATACTACATAGTAGACAGAAGCAGAGTGCAGCGGGAGCACTGCGGCACGACTCAAAATGACGACTCGGCACGAGTTGCAAGAAGACGAAATCTATTGCTGCAACACAAAAGAACTTATAATATAGACCATAGATAGCACACACGCACAGAATAATAAAAATAAAGACGTGCTGATAAGCATAGAAATACTATGTGTTGAAAGTCACAAAAGATTCTGCAAAAGGGATTTCCATTTCGATTTCAATTTGAAGAACTCTCTTCATTCTAAATAATCACTCGTATATTGCAATAAACAAAACACAATACTGACATATCAGTTCTATTATAGTTGATTTGTTTATTTGATTACTTGATGTCTTGACTTTCAGAATGGATCATAAATATGGTGCACATACATAGATAGTATGTGTAGGTTCATGCTTCTATTGCTTTTGCTAGTGCTATTGAAATCGTGTTACACTAAGCCAAATTGGCATTGATTTAGGTGCAATCCGCTTAGCACTGTCTCAAAGTGGGTTTTATCAAGCCAATCCCATGTGACATCACAAAAATTAAATAGTCTTCAAAAGAGTCAAAGAATAAAATTCAATGCGAGGGAGGATATATGGAACAGTATATACGTACAATATAAATATATAAATACATAAGATGAAAGCATTAAGGATACTGATGCCGGCTGCTGCTCATCCCTTTTGTTGACTTTCAGTTGGCCAGATGACCGGAAAAATAATTTAAGATAAGATTAACTTTGGTTTCTTCGATTTTACCAAAATTGACGTGACATGCATGAGCTTGTACACTTCACTCCTAGTTATACTTTATAAAGTAGAATTTTGTTATTATAAGTGATAACAAATTTGGCCATCAATCCAAGAATTAATGGCGAATTTGAATTGATAGTACATAGATACGTATAAGAAGTTTGACGTGAAGCTCTATCTGGTACTACGCGTGATCAGAGCCCCACGGAAATGTAGCGTAGATGGACCTTAGTTCAAATTATATTATATATTGTTCATGAATTTCTTTAACTAATCAGCAAGGAGAAACTGTCGGAACTGTTGAAAATTAAGGTGTCAGTGTTTTTATAAACTGAGGTGTCAGAGGATGAAGAAAAAGATGAAAATGTTGATGAAATCAAGATGAAGAACTGTTGCATTTTTGAGAGTATATGCAATGAATGCATATTTTATATTTTTGGATGAAGGGTTTGTTGTTGGTATTATTTCCGTGCTAATCATAGGCACGCCCCCCTTTGGAGGAGTATTGTGGTGGTTGCGGTTTAAACCAAAAACTTCGATAGAGCTAGCACTTGATGTATAGTTGCTTTAGATAACTGGGTGTTGCAATCCAAAGAACGGCAGAGGTATTGCGAAGGCCTCAACCCATCATGGCTCGAATAGGTACCAGCGCACTTAAAAATTAGATCCAAGTGGCACCGTGTTCTTGAGTCTAAACTCCAGGTGTTTACATTAAGAAACTGGTACTTTAATTCACTCCCAGTATTCTTATAATAGAAAATATCACAACATAACTTCAATGATTATCACATAATGGAACTGAATATCAGATATCCAGCAAAGTAAATATTTTTCTTCAATATTGGCTCCATGATATCAGCATTAAAAACAGGAATGAATATCAATGGGCATTTCATGCTTCATTTGTGGTAGGAGAGTAATTACTAATTCATAAGCAGTATTGTTGAAAATCTACCTTTCCTTTCCTTGACAAGGTCACTTGTTAATTTTTTTCATACAAACGACTTTAGAATCCTTTTTGTTTTTTGTTTTTTTCTCTTTTGACAGTTTGCCTTGATTAATGTGCCTTTTGTTATGGCAATTTTTTAGGGGGCAACCAGTGAGTTGGAGCATGTTTGATTATTGAATGCGTAAGAGAAACTTTTTCTTAGAAAATATAAATATTGTATCGGTTTGAGTAAGGCAACGCCTTTCAGTAAACATGATGATGAGAATACGAAGTACATATCTTGATTTAAATAAAATTACAGAAAAAATGAATGGAGAAAATAAACGGAAGCAGACAAAATTATTTGTAAAAGGAATTGAAATAGAGAAAATTCAGTTTCCAATTACATTTACGAACAATAACAATGAACAATAATTCAAACAAAGGTGCCAGGATCGCTTACAAGAAGCAACACTTCAATCTACCAATGAGATGATAGTAATAACTATTACTCCTATTTCATCGTTTACAAGGCGTGGGCGCCGCCACCGTTGAGCTGTCAAAATATGGCGCAAACAAAGCCAATTTGTCCTTCTGTCCGTCCGTCTGTCAGCCAGCCCTTCTGTCTATCCAACTGCTCATTTGCTCCTTGTTGGAGTGTAACAAGAATACAAAATATAATATATATAATGATCTTGAGATCAGTTTCTTCTTAGTTTGTAATTTGTTATGCCTTCTGCTGCTGTTCCTAGCTGATTAATTTCAGATTAATTTAGGCAACAAGTGAGTGTGTTGCAAGACAATCAGGTAGACACAACTCATAGATACTCTGCTTCACACTTGTTTAAGTACTAATAGTATGGAAGAGTTTAATTCCCTTGGCAAAAGTTAATATAAAGGATCATTGTTTGGTGCAGTTATAGGGTATCATATTATTGTATTTGTACTCATTACCCTTGCGGTAAACGGGAACACTTGTGTAACATAGTATGTTGTGAACAACTCAATTTGTTTGTCTCAATTTCTGTGCTTCTTTACTTAAGTACTTCTCATTAATTTTGTTCAATAATATTATGCAAAAGTCTCTCAGTACTAAGTAGATGGTTGGACATATATCCTTTAACAGACAACAATATGTCCTTAATAGGAATTGAAGGCATTTCTAGAGCGATTTCTCTTTCGAACCTTGTCCGCCAACTGCTATCGGTTTATGTTGAGCTCAGTTTGATTTTGGGTCAGTTCAGACAAGTTCGGTGCAGATCGATCGATCGATTGAATTGAATTGAGTTCCGCAACTGTCACATAAATCAGGTTTTCCCAAAAATGATCATTTACTGATTTTACAACATTCTAATGTCCTGCAGAGTTACTTCAGTCAAATTCAAGTGGCTACTGGCGCCGCTCTTTGCCTTGCCATATCATGATGAATATGTTTTATTTAGATACGATCTACTCAGATATTAGTAAGTAGTTTAGAGTAAAAGACAGTTTCTAGATCAACATATGGCTCATCGCTGCTAAGAGATTCTCTATAATGTTCTTTTTTTTTTTTTATTTTTAATATTGTCAAACACACTATAGTAAATAGAAAATTTTATCTAATTGTTTAAAAGTAACATAATTCCCACACTCGCTAAATAATTTACCAGTAGCCATTTACCAACCCACCAGTCCATAAGTCTGCAAAAGAAAAGATCTAACAATCGTAGCTAGTGAGTGAGTGAGTGAGTGAGTGAGTGAATGAGTATTGTTGACGATGTCAACGATGTGGAAAATGTTACGCTACAATTTAATTGAAAGGATAATCAGACTCTGATTCGACGTGGTGAGCGCGTCATATGAGCACGCACGCATTCAATGTCCTTGTTTTGCAGTGTCGCTGTCACTGTTGTTGCCATTGTCGTTGCACACTGAGGACATTAACATGATGTCAGGATGGGCCTCAGCACGAATGGATACATAATATTTGAAATGACGTTCAACAAAGCGAAAGCAAAGTAGTTGACATGAATTAAAAAAGAAAAGAAAGGAGAATGAGTAAGTGAATGAGTGTACTAAAAAATATATAGTAGCAAAGCAGCTTTTGTGTCACTGTCCGTTGTCCTTCTGTCAAGTGTCTTGTTTGATGACGTTTCGGGGTTGCTTTGGTAGACCTCGATTGTGGCGGGTACCTAAGCCCACAACGTGGCCAGACTGCATCGTTTTTCTTGCTAGCTAGCTCACACACCACACCACACCATACCACTCCTCTCCTCGCCACTATTCTCTGTTCTAGATAAATTTACTAGCTTCCACATAAGGCGGCAGTACGCAGACGCGGCGGGGCGTGAATAGTAAAAAGGGGTTCAACTCATGTTGCGCTAAGGATTTGCTACAATTGTGTCCACAAATAAAATCAAATAAAATAATACAGAGGTAAAGATGTAAGGCAAACGACGTTAAGGAGGTGAGAAGAGCTAAAAGCAGCAGTAGAACACATTTGAATTCATTGAAATTCAAAATCAAAGGATTCACGCTGTGTCCTCACAGGACAATGAAAATGTAATTTTAATCGAATTCATGTTTCGCGATGCCAACTCTCTCTTGGTTAAAATTATCCTCCTGCTCGAATTCGACTCGACTCGATTCAACTCAACTCGACTCTTGTTTTTGTTGCAAATAGTTTTTGATTTCAATTGAATTTTTTCGTTTTTCATTATTAAATCAATTCCCCGCCATCCTCGTTAAAGCTAACGTCCTTCCTCATCGGTTTTTACCCTTCGCCATTGTTGCCCTGCCACGTTTCAAATAGCAAAGCACTTTGGCGTGATTTGTGTTGTGCCAACATCTGGATTGAGTACCCAGCGTGACTTCATTAAGTTGCCGCCAGTGAAATCAGTCGGAAATCATCAGTTTACCCAAACTTTAGCACACCAAAGTGCGAAAACAAAACAAATATTTTGTAAATGCACAAAATAGAAAAGAATAAGTTGAATATAAAAACCGAAAAAGAAAAAGGTGCCATATTTTCAGAACTTTAAATTCCCTAACTAAAACAACAATAACAAATCTATGGAATCTTTATCCAGTCTCATCATAGCAATATAAAGAAAATCATATATAAAATATATGATATACTAAGTATATTGTTGGATCTTAAGTTTGTTCTATCTGAAGTTACAAAAGTCACTTGAGTAGTGAAAACTTAGTACTCAGTTCCGAATCGATATTTCTTGGTTTATCATTCTGTTTTTAAGCGATTTAGTTCCTTAGTATTTCAGATTTTGTGATGAAATTTTATATACAATGATCTTCTTTAGCCATTATGAAAATATTACAGGCAAAAAGATCGGATATATTGATGAGAATTAGTCCAGTCTTTCCAGAGTCTCTTTTTATTACAGTAAAAATTCTGATAGCACATCATTATTGGACACACTTGTTTCTAAGCCACATTTACCACATTTCATAAGCTAAGTTTTATTTAGAGTTAAGGTGACTAGTCTGCATTCATTGCTTATCAATTGAATTGATTGAAGCGAGATTTTGACTCGATACGATAGAGTGTATGGTATATAACCTTTACTGAGACCAAAGTTAGCATAAGCACTTTCTTCTTTCTCTTTTCTTATACAGTGAATAGTATTATAATTTTGTAATGAGATTTGTAATGCACTGAAGGAGACATCGTAGAGCCCATAAAATATATATATTCTTGATCATCGCGATGAGATGAGTTGATGATGAGCCATGCCTATCCATCTGTCTGTCTGTCAGTATGTATGCAAAACAGTCCCTAAGTTTTTGAGATAGAGAGGTAAAACCTCTAAGGGGGGTACCTCCCATACAAAACCCCTACTCAAATTTATGTTCTTATTAGAAAAACTTTTTTGTTTTTTGTGCTATCGTCTTCTAGGGGCTACCTGAAGGGTATTACATCTTCAGCATTGTCGAAGATGTCCATCTTTCTGGTTTGTGAATTCATTTGATTAACTCCAAGTAAATATGTGAATACAATTTTCTAGTTTGCGAAAAAAATTCAATTACATTTGAAGGTATTTAGTACACCATTGTATCTTTGAGTGGGGATTGCAAATTAATGCTCCTTTGTGGCATAAAAAATAATTAAAATCACCCAAAGAACTTAACATTTAAGCAAAGGAATTTAATTAAAAGTTTAAACAAATCGGCGATAAGCATCACTAGATGAATTGATTTAGTAATACATATCAGTATTGAAAAGACTTCAGAATTCTTAAACTCCAAGAACATGAGATTTATGTAAGTAGAGTAAAGTCTCAAAATACATGTTGTCTATGTTGTCTATTGTACTCAGTATATCGTAAAAATAATATATGCCTATTATAAAATCGGATTATATAAGAGATATCATTGATAACATTTTGTAGGCAAAACAAAAAAATCAATGAAGAAATTTATTTAAAAGTCTTTTGATGTATGTATTGAAGAATGACTGAGAAGGTTATAGGATCATATGAGTTGTAGAGAGTTCCGGCTTAAGTAATTTTCCAACATCTTGATTGCGAATACTACGCAACTTCAGACACACACATACATATCGAACATATAGTGCATACAATTTTTTTGTGCCAAATTCACTCATTCATTCATTGATTCACTGATTGAATGAACTTCTGCAATTACACATCCTGTTTAATCCTTGTCCTTGTATTATGTTTTTAACACCATTCGATGGCATGACATTTCATGTTCGAGAGGCTCAGTTTCGAATGATTGATATCTTTAAATGTTGAAATATTGAAATGTATACCTTGTTGTCAATGGGCGTCATCGTCACCATCTAGATATAATTTCCATGCGACATAATTACCACTGATTAAAATTTGTCAAAGGTCCAAAGGGCCGCCGCACTTTGATGCTTTTAATGGTTTCTTCTTGTTTCGTTTATTTGGGTCCTACATTTATATATGGGTATGAGTTTGAGTTGTCGTGGTTCATCCACTGAGTGATCGAATAACAAAAAAAGAAAATAAACGAGTAAAAGATGCGTGTGCATTGATAACAACAAGCAAAAAAACTATTGCTCCTCTGTGTGCCTGAGTCTTACTGAGTTTGTATTTTTGTTTATAAGGCCCAGGCACCTAATACTGTCAAGAGAACTTAACTCGAATGCCATGTTTGTGTACTGTGAATCCTTGTTTGTCTCTTTGTTTGTTTGAATATTTTTTTGCTACTAGTACTACCGTGTTTGCTTCATTGAACGGAAAAACACTCTATCAACAACAACAAACTCAGCTCATTCAATCGTTCATTGATGCTATGGACGGGCTTATTCGTCCGTGTAACTGTTTGTTTTTCCACAGATTCCTTGTCGTCGTCGTTTTTTCGAAAAACAGAAAATGTGAAAAAAGCAAATAGCGAAAAAATACAAATCTGATAAAAATTCTGTCATACGATCATTGACACACGAAAACAGACCAGGCCAAGGCAAGCCTGAACAGGACAGGACAGGACAGAACAGAACAGGACATGCCCATGCTCATTCAGTTAGTCAGTCAATGAGTCATTCATTCATTCACTCATTCATTCAGTCATTTATAAAGTGCAACTGATTAGCCGTAATCGCAGTTGAGTCCTGTTTGTGTCCTACTACAACTTGTTTACTTTGCTTTTACACTTTGAACACATTTTTTGGCGCATATTTAACAAATTAAATACTCAAGCTCAACTTGTCATGCATCATTGGATATTTTTGACCACTTTGAGCCACTATTACTTTTGATGTTGCAACTCATCACTTCATCATTTATTTGGCTTCATTTGCATTTGTACTTATTTGCATTGGTATTCCATTCATTCATTCATTCATTCATTCATTCATTTGTGATGTGATGCACTTCAATGTAAAAATATTTTCAAAAAAACAAAACAAAACAAGAAACTCATTCAGGAAATTTAGTTCCATTAGAATAAATATTGTAGTTGAAATTTAAGCCATAAATACTAGGTAAATAAGTGAATGATTTCTGATTATCAGAATATACAGAATATGATACGATGAACGACTATACTCAAAGCAGATTCAGAAACAATATATGCATAATATATATGTATATAGTACTTACTTATAAACCTTCAAAGGCTTCCCAGTGGCTCATGCCATCAAAATTATACCTTAAACAAACTGTGGGCGGCAATTAAGTTAAGGTGTAAAAAGTCAAAACAACGATAAGGCAACCCATGTCCTTTGTGTATCTTTTGCAAATATTTTACCAGTATAAAAGAATACAACAAATTTGCATGCATATTTGTTGTCAACACACACACACACACACACACAAACGCCTCTGCATCCATCCATTGTCTCTGGTCCCCCTAACAAGGTACTACATACTTACATTACTGTTGTGATGTGCTTAGTTTGGGAGTGTAATGTAACCTGGCCAAAATAAACAACGCAACGCAACACAACACAACACAATACAACACAACAAAAAGCCAATAAACAATATTAAAATGTCCTTTTACTTTTTTTTAGCTTCATCATCATTGTTGCCGCTCATGTCCTCGTTTTTTGTTCTCAGTACTTTTGTTATTGTTTTCTTTTTCTGCTGTTTGTTGTCCTCCCCAATCAACTAACCAGTTTTTCAATGTTTTTGCAAATTAACGTATTGTTTAATATGGAAGTTAGTTCCATTTCCCCTTTCCGCCTTTAATGCTTTTCAGTATATATTTAAACAAAAAATATATATAAAGGGGTCTCATTCACAGTTCTCGGTTCTCGGTTCTTGTTGAAGCGTGTAATGCTAATTAGTATTGTCGTTTTATTGTAATTACAGACCTTTAGTGACACTTTGTCCATCCAGTTGGGGTTTTTTATTCAACAAATTATTGATTTTTTTATATAACAAAATGTATTCAAGGCTTATCTTATGGTAACCATATTGAAATGTATATAATACCTACATACTACAAACTTCGCTACGCATCGTTAAGGATAAGAAAAATCTATGGATATCAATATGTATATGTTTTCTCTTATTTTATACATCATTAGTATATTTATAAGAAACAACGTAAGCATTTTTATTTTATTCTACTTAAAACAGCAAATCAATTATTTATTTTAAAACAGACCACATAAAGTATATATATTTGTGATCAGTTCGATGAAACGAGTTGATTTAGCCATGTCCGTTTGTCCGTGTGTCTGTCTGTACGCAAACTAGTCCCTCAGTTTTTGAGCTAGAGAGCAGAAATTTTGTACATAGGTTTCCTTTCACCATATGCAGTGTCATAACGAGCGAAATCGGACCACAGGGAGGGGTACCCCCATACAAACAACAGGGTCAAATTAATGTTCTTATTGGAAAAACCTTATTTTATTTGTTATTCGATCGAACTGAAATTTAGACATTATGAGTTTCTGTTCCATATCCACCAAACATGTTAATTTCATGATCCTAGGGCTACCAGAAGGGGTACTTCCCATACAAACACCCATATAAA
Organism: Amiota albilabris; assembly: GCA_037040105.1. Taxonomy (NCBI): domain Eukaryota; kingdom Metazoa; phylum Arthropoda; class Insecta; order Diptera; family Drosophilidae; genus Amiota; species Amiota albilabris. The sequence continues at coordinate 56,800 of JBANCV010000140.1, read as the reverse complement.
TTAATGCTATTATTACAAAAAGTTTTTTGGTTTTTGATTTATTCAATTGAAATTTGGACACTAATAGTTTCTGTTGCATATCCATCAACCATACAAATTTCATGATCCTAGGACCACAGGGAGTGGTACGTCCCATACAAATCCACAAGAGTACTTATACAATAAAGTGCCACTCAAACTGTGTTCTTTGTTGATACTCAAACTGTAACAGAGAGCAAAAACGTTTTCTAGCGAATGCGTGAAGAGTATACCATCTTCGGCATAGTCGAAGATACCCTTCTTTCTGGTTTTTTACTCAATACAGGACATCTATTTATTACGTCAGTTAGTATGTTCACAGTAGAAAAAAAAACAACATTTTTTAAGTAAGTTTTATTTTATTTATCAACTATCTATCCCGTTGTTATGCCCTCGCTCCAAAATTAAACTACATGTTACATATTTATTTACTTTTTATGAAATCTTTAACAAAACTATATTTAGCAAAACTTTCAGCCAAATCGTCCAAAGAGCGTTATTGCAATTAACTTAACTTTTTTGTATGTAAACATGAGCTATCGCATATATTTTAATTATCTGCAGCAAGAATTTAGACGTTTTTGAACTTGTGAACTAGATTATTCGGAAAATGGGATAATGTTCCGTCCTGAAGCTTATTTCGAGGACACTGGGACGGGGTCCCGTCAAAATTTGGACTTATGGTCATGGTTCATAATATAATTAGTACAATATACATATATATAAAATTTTAACAAATTCATTCAAATCAAAGCAATTCACAGAACATCGTCATGGATTCATCCAACAGACGAGCAACTGGAAGCAAGCTGAAAATCTTTCCACATGACCGAGACATTCAAATATCCAACAATTTTTTACACATTGGGTGAGATGCCTTTGAAACTAATAAGCAAAGGGAAGCAAACTGAGGACCATTCAAAAATGCATTAGCCTTTAACGTAAACGAGCAATTGGAAGCAATACTATGAAATTAAAGAATGAATCCAAAAGTATTGGCTTTAAAATCGTCAATAGAAGTTTATTTATAAAAATTTATAAAACAAAAGTTTCCTCCTTAAAATATAAGGAATTTAATTCAAATGAAGTGTTCATTATTATATTATCCATTATTGGTTGCGGTCTGAACTGACGATATGGGAACTGAAATTCTCTTTAAAATTCACTGTGTGAGTATGGCAAAAATCATATATGGTAAAATATACCTATAACTCTCTCTCTCAAAGAGACTACAAAACAGGGTTTGAAATGAAATTATACACATAATCATTAGACATAAAGTAAATTTTGTTTGAGCAAAAGAAAAAAAAAAAAGGATTTATATGTACGTATACATGTAAATAGAGAAAAGAATACAGAAAAAACCTAATCAAGACAAAATTCAGATGACATTTTATACAAGAAATTTGCTACGGTTTTTCTCACAACGGAAGGATACCAAAGAGAAAAACAGAAGAGATATTGTATTGAAAAAAAAAAAAAAGGAAAAACTAACAAAGCCATCATCATGATTTGTATTCTTTGTTGAACAATTTCAATAGCATTATTACGCAAAATTTGAAATTTTCAACACGAATGCCAGAATATTATAAAAAAAAACAACCAGAAAAAAAGACAAAAAAATAAAGCAAAGCAATGGAAAGCAACCAGTCGAGAATATACAACTATAACATATACAAGTATATGTATAAGTATGGAGAAGTCAACGAGTGACCCGGAGCGAAACCAATTGACCAATCGTCCGGCATTGTCCTGTTGTTGTCTGTTGGTCTATAGGTGCCTTATGGCGCACATGGTTGGATGGATGGCATGTGTTGCTGAGCATGAAAATTGTAATTTTTCGCCTGATAATTTCAATTTGTACTGCCAATGATTTCATAAAGTAAAAGACACCAATGTGTGACAGACACCACCAACAATTTGCCATGAACCAAAGTCGTTGTAAAATTACTTAAAATTACTCGAAAAAAAAAAAAAAACAAATCATACGAATTGGAATAGTTCGATAATCTATGACGAAGGGACAATGAATGATGATGGTACATGGACACTGCTTGAAATGAATTTTTGTTCAGAGTCCACAATTTATAATATAAGTATAGTAGATCCTGCAAAACGAACACCTTTTGCCATTTGTGATTTTGAAATTGATTCGTTACACCATAGGATGCTTGCCAATGTTGCGTCGTCGCCTCGGTTTGTGGAGTCGACCACAGTCGTTTAGCCACAGCGGGCGGGAAGAAGTTGATAATGATGACTTCAATGGATGCTCGCTCTCCTAGTCTGTCAGGATGTTGCTTTTGTCATCTACTACTATTAAAAATCACAGCCCATTATGTAATAATAATCATCATACTCGTATGTATGTGGTTTAATGACCGTTGCTAAACAATTCGTTAGCTCAATGATTCAATAGTATTAGGTGCACTCGTACTATTCATGTACCATTTCCCTAAAGTTGAAGTGTTTCATAATTGATGGTTAAAAGGCGTGATAAATCTGTAACTCGGAATGTCCTTGAATTCTCGATTTATAATTTCAACGTTACATTTTTCTATCCTCCAACAAATTTATTTAAAGCAAAAAAGTTCTTTAGAAACAACATTCTTTTCACATGTTGCAAATTTTCAGTAAATTGGAATATTTCTATAGAAGTTCTTAGGTACTCTATTGAAGTTAACCAGATATGAACGTCATAATAGAAAAGTCCAATTGAAAGAAAAAAAAAAAAAGTGAACAATTTCCAACTCACAATTATTATGGGTGGAATATTTTGGAAAACGTTTGTGGTTTGCATAGTCGTATGTATCACATTTGCTTATAGTGTTGCTGTGGCAGATGACACAGTAATTGCAAGCTCATTGTTTTTGCATAGGCGAAGTAATCTCAAGATTCAAGAGTTATTAATTTTTTGGATCTGTAAGTTTTCCATGTAAAGCTTCATCGTTATCACGGGTCACTTGATTAGAAAGTTGAAGATTCTTTTGCTGATGAATTAGAGGATCGTTTCGATCCATATTCTTTAGCATATCCTGAGAATAAGGATTGTACAATAGCTTTATTGTATGTCCCTTATGAAAGTTCTACATACATCTTGCACATTACTCCGACTGAGATTCGTGAGCAGTTAAAAATACTTAAAACCAACAAATTCCCTGGATATGATGGTATTGAAGGTAAGGTTGCTAAAGCCCTGCCTAATCAAGGAGTCCTCTTTATTGTTCTGCTATTTAACGCCATCATCCATTTTCATCACATTCCTTCGCAATAGAAGTGCGCAATTATAGCTATGGTACCTAAACTTAGTAAACCGGAAAGTTATGTAAAGTCATATAGACCGATCAGCTTGTTATCAGTATTTTGCAAAGTGTTCGAAAGGAAATGCCATAATTAATCGCATTCAGGATATGCAGAAGCAGATCACGTGTGATCCTTGGTATATCACTGAATTGCAAACATTTCGAAAATGTTAAGTGTGATATATGGCTGATATTGTGTTCTCGCAACATGTTTTTCAAATCCTTCTGGGACACCTGATCAAAGTAAACATCTCAAAGCTCACTTGAGTACTTTGAAATTTGGAAATTTGTGAAATTGGCGATATTCACAGGTTCTTACGCGTCCTTGTGACAAACTAAATCAAAAAAAAAAAAAAAAAAAAAAAAAGAAGAAGTCCACAAATATTAAACCAATACAAAACGCAATTCAAATTGGTAAATAAAATGTATTTTTGCGGAATGGTGAATACATTTTCCTACTTAGCCTTTAAATTGAGAACCGAAAACTCAAATATGCTTCACAATCGATGAGAACATTCAAGCAGCCAATGGATTCATAAGGCTTTTGAAATCAAAATTTCTTAACAGATCATGTAAGATGTGCGTTGTACAGAATTGTCGTCAAAACAGTTTTCTATGGAAGTTTTGAAACGTGGATATTGAGTGAAAAAGTCAAGGTAACATTTCAAATCTTTGAAAGGAAAATACTCAGTAAAAAATTTGGATTAGTCAAAGAGTTCCATGATGAAAGGCAATGAACTAGACTGACTCATATGGGTTGAAAATGATATAGGTTTCATCAAAGATGGCTACACCACGTAATGATGAGAATGGATACTTCGAGTGCGCAGAAGAAAATTGTAGAAACCAAGGCATTGATGAGTAAAGCAAAAGGCAGAACAAGATCGAGATGGATCAAATCAAATAGAAGAAGATACGGAAAAGCTTAGGATTAAAAACTGGAGAGGGACAACAAGAACGGGTTGATTTAATTCAATTGCACGCAATTCTTGGAAATTCTGTTGCTAATATTAAATTTGATATTAATTTTGGCTAGAAGTAATGAAAAGAATCTGTGAACGAAATACAAAAGAACAACTAGTACTTGTACTACAAAAAAAAAAAAAAAAAAGTATAGTGTCTATATAAAATGATTTTCTGAATCCATGACCTTAAACAAATTAACAATAATAAGTATTAAATAATGAAATAGTATTTTAATAGTACAAGTCATGCATGTTAAGAAGTTCAAGTGTTGTATATTTTCGACCCTTATTGGAATTTTTTAGTGCTTCTCCGGAAATCAGGAAGCGGAGAATAACAGCAACAGCAACAAAAACACCCCCATAACGCGATATCATCATTAACATTTTAGAGTTGCATGTAGACTAGTTGTTCTAAGTATTGTTGTTATGTAAAGAGTCCTGGCAACATTTAACTGCGGTTTCATGTTACACATGTGCGTCCTTAATTAGTGACAATTTTATGAAAGCAACCTTTTTCACAGCAACAGAGCAACCGAGCAACCGAGTTGAGTCAAGTTGTGTCGACTCTGACACCGAAACCGACCCGAGCCACAAGGACAACATCATCATCATCATCATCATCATCATCATCAACATATAACATACTATAATGAGCATGAAATTATTATCGAAATACAATTAACAACAAAGCAACAAATAACTTGAAAATAAACGCCAAAGGGACATCATTTCTCTCCTTTTCCAATTTTAATGTTTTGCGTCAATTTTTACACTTGTAAATAAACACATTTTTGGTCTCTCGCAATGAAGACGCTGCAACCATGAGCGTATCGTGGTGGAGGTGGAAGGGGCATCCAGCTGCCATCCTAGACCTAAAATGCAGTCACTTGGACTGAAAGAAGTGTTATATAGTGAATGTTAAGTGTTCTACGAGAAATTCTTGTTTTGCACCCTTTAGGCTACTGAATTCCTAAATTCACCTCCTTAGGTCTAAGCAATAGGGTACGCCCATGACTAAAACACTTGGTCCTCCGGACGGTCGGTTGGTTTACTTTAAATTGCTGTCGGCATCTATAACCTAATGAAGTAAGGAAGCTGACACTCACTTTACAATGTTTGATGTGTTTAGACCTAATAAAGACTTCATTCAAATGAAGAGGAAGGTGAAGTTCACACGAATCCTGGCGCCAGATTTAAGTGGATTGGACACAAAAAGGACAGCTGTGTTCTCTTATCAGTTAAAAAAAAAAAAACATATATGTGTGCATAATATAAAAGAAAAAAACACCAAATCTAAAAATCAATTTACATTTGAACAATATACACACACACACATGATGTTACATAGATACATGCCTGGACCCATGTCCTTCCGTTCCTTCTGCTTCCTATACAAAAAATGTCGCCTTCAATAGAAATGTCTATTTATTTGCGATTTATTCTTGAAGCGGGACGCAAAATCGCCCACTAAATCGGCTTTAAGGCTTAACAGGCAAATAATTTTTGCTGTTTATGCCACGATAAGACAAACAGACAAACTTATTTTCTTCCTTTGTTTCCTTTTTTTTTTTTTTTTTTTTTTTGGGTTCTTAACAATTTTATACAATTTTCGCACTTACTTTTCATTCACATATACATGGACACATATATGGACAACACATTTTTCTCATGTTTCCTTTTTTTTTTGTTTTTGACTATTCTTGTTATTTTTGGGTGAGGGGAGAAGGACACCCAAAAGTGTGAGTGTTTTGAGCGACGACATACAGCAAGTGGAATGTGCAAAGAATATGGTTAAAGGGCAAGATTAAGTAAAACAAAAAGCTCCTTTTGACACAATCCGATCATGATTTATCATATGTATACCCTACACAAATATGTAATTCAACGTGAAGGGAAAAAATATGGGAAAGAGATTCAAATAATCAACTTTGAAAGAAGCTTAGCTGGTAATGTTCAACGAATATCTGCATAAAGTCAGTCAACATAAAAAAGGTCAACTTCAAGTTACTTTTCGCTTGTTTTTGAACTCTCTTGGTCTTTTAACTATTCATAATAGAATTGAATACTATATTTATTGTATTTACATAAGTCCATTAATTTTTATGCTAATAAAAAACTAGAATCTGTGTAAATTTTTTCCACCCAGGATTGTTTTTTGGATGTGATAACTCCTGCCTCCTGACTTCTCACCACATTTCTTCGAAAAATCGGACGAACAAGAAAACCCTGATGCGTTTCTTTCAACTTACTAGATCTTCATTTTAAAATTTTTTCATAATATATTGGAAAATATATGTAGTTATCACATGCACCCTATCAAATAGATTGCTTTTCTTATCACTTTCTTCGAAATCGAATTTCCAAATAGGAGTACTGCAATTTTAAGTTTACTATGTAGATTGATTGAACCATCTAGCTAATACTAGTTAGAAAACATCTATTGATTTGATGGGACTATATGTATAACCAGCCTCTTATAGATTCCTGTTATTTTTTTTAGAGTTCCGTATCCAAAGTGTGCCAACTAAGCCTCCGCTGTCCATCCGTCTGTCTGTCGCAGGGGTGGATCTCATGAATAGTAATAGGTGGACAGTCAAAATTTTCACAGATTATGTATTTCTTTTGCCGCTATAAGAACAAATAAAGATGAAAAATTAACGGGGTCAACATATGATACCCAAAGAAGTATGCAATATTTCATTACTTTCTAACCACTCAAATCTCATCACTTGCGACACTGAAACATACAGCAAAAGCAGAAAAAAAATATTCAATATCTACGGAGTCCGACTTGCATTTGTCCGATTTAAATAGATGCCATTTTGAAAAAGATTTGAGCCATGTTTGGGATCTACTCGCACATATGCATATTATATGGGAGAGTGATGTTGGAATTTGGCAAGCACATTTTGAAAAGTAATGGTTGTGGTAAGACTTTGAGTTATATTTACAACGTGGCAATGGACCAGTTATGGCGGGTCATTATACTATAGAATATTCCTGAGAAAAATATATCAATCAATTGATTTGCCAATGGTGCCATTTCACCATTAAAATTATTAATATTTTTTTCTATTATTATTATAATTGAACAACGTTAACTAACAACGTAATGGCTACGAAAACGCTTTAAAATAGCAGATGACGTAAAGTCTGATAATTTACAGGGAAAAATAAAAATTTGATATTGAGAAGAGGAGCATGCGTCCTATTTGGAGTCCATGGAACCAAAGGTTATCAGGGTGAAGGCACGTGAGACTGCTACTAGAGGTATTTATAGCCAGAGCAGATGCGAGCCTGTTGACGTCAGCCTTTAACCGATCACTATACCGGCTAGAGTGACGGTTGATTTACTCACGGAACGAGATGATCTGCAGGTCTGTGGAAATAACTTTGTCACGCGCATACTAAGGTGTGTTTGGAGTACTGCATTCATCCAGTTACTTATGGGAAAACATCATATGTCTAGGATGGCACCACTATAGCCTTGTATATCATTTATTTGTTGCTTAGGCTAAGTGGACTCCTTAGCCGTATGAGCCAATTCAGTTTCCGAAATTTTTGGCTACAAGTTGCAGTAGTTTTAAGAATGTGTTTGCGCCACCTAAGTCTCCTGTCCAAGATCACAGTCATATAGCGGAAAGAGATCACCTGAGGTATATCGGGGATTAAAATATAATGCGCATGGTAAAAGAAATTTTGAAAATTGGTATAAATATTGTACAATAATAAAACAGAAATAAATGATTAGAAAAACAGATAACATTTTTTTATTGTAAAATAGTGGTAAATAAATGTTCTGTGGATTGTGGGAATCATATCATTTGTATGTATTCAGAATTGAATAAACGATAGCGAAACACAAGAGTCATTTGGAACAAATGGATTGTAATGATTATGAATTAAAAAATTGAATCATCAGAGAAAACTTCAAAATAAATTGTTGGAGAAAACCAATGGTAAATAATAATCTAAACAAATCATAGGAAACCTAATAATAATTTATATTTTTTGTTTCATTAAAGTATTTCTAAAAAATGTTAGCTAGAATTTATTTTTATATTGTTTTTTTTTTTGTTATCAGGTCTTCTTCTCGGATTATTGCTGAAAAACTGAAGATTAAATTCATAACATAGAAGTGTTAGTCACAAATTATATCAAATCGTACATAAGCCATAAAACAAAAACTGATGGAAATAAGATTTTGTGAGTCATGCCAAATAAAAGTATTGTAAACTAAACAAAATTATGTTTTGCAAAATGTTCCCAAAACAAGGAATCACTTTAACAAGAAGATGATTCAGATGATGCCCGTCATTCAATGGTGCTGCTTGTCCCATGGCTTTCAACACAGTTGAGAAGATGAGAAAGAATCAGAAAGTATTCAAGACCTTCTATGTAACTGCCCTGCTTCGCTTGGAAGATGGACGAACAGAAGGTGGCTTCACAAAGCAACCAGTAGAGATAAATTACTGTCTATTCCCATCAGGTATGAACTAGATTTCTTTGCAGCGAGTGGTCTGCTTAATCTAATCTAACATAACCTAAAGTAGGTGTCACTTTCATAATTGTTAGGGAAAGGCGAATAGAATATTTAAAGGATAATCTTTTGGTAAATATTTTTCTCTACAATATAATAAATAATTTTTATTTCAACAAATTTCCTCGCTCTTTGAATTCTATTTAATTTTATTTTATTTTGAACTTTGATTCTACATATATAGACATATCAATTCACCAAATATACATATACAATTATGCATACAAGATCAGATATATTACATATAGAGACATCGAGAGGGTTATTCAACAAACTTCAGTTTTGGAAGACATATGGCACCGCTATGAGAATTTGACATCAACATTGTCTATTACCTTCTATTACATGATACCAAGTGACATAGGCCGATGGCCAAAAGCACCGAATTGAGCTTTCCAATTCAGTATATTCGATAAATTCGAACAGCTGGTAGGATTTCCTACTTCTAGTTTTGAAGAAATTCTTGATAGAAAAGAAATTTAAAATCCAAAAATATTTTTTTGCTAAGGAGCTTGAGAACCTTTATTTATTGTATGCAAAAACAAAGCCAAAAATTATGTGAAAACCTTGGGTCCTTTTTCCTAAGCCAAGTGCTTGTTAACTGACCCTCGTATGCACAATTATGTATGTTATGTATGTGTGTCTGTATTTGTGTTCACATTCAAGTTATAACGCGTCTGTTTTTCAACCAAAGCCATGTGGCCAACAATTTTTGGACACATTTTTACGGTCATAAATTCGCGTTTCGTGGACGCGTTCTACGTTTTTTTTTATAAAAAAAAAAAAAAAAAAAAAAAAAAAAAAAAAAAACGAAAAGAAATTAAAACATTTTCCTTTTTATTTTTATTTTTTTGCTTTTGTTGCCTACATTCTGCGCTCGTTTTTCACTCACTCAATCAACGATTTTTAACTACTATTTTCTTTTTGCTTATGTTTTATGGAACTTTTGTTGAATTTTAGTTTTATTTTGTCTTTGTGTTTTTTTTTTTTTGTTATTGTAATTCAATGTTATTGCAACAATTTTGGAAGTTTTTGAGTTTATTTTTTTTTTATATTTTTTATTTTTGTTGTCTTTGTTCTTTTTATTTTGCGTTTTTCGTTCAGGTTTATTGATGAAATTTATTGCCGGAGCTGACAACGCTCACTGCACTTTGAACAAAGTTACTCAACCGTATTGTGTACGCCGTACTGCATTCAAATCATACAGGGTATCATATTGAAATGATATACAGACATATAAATATATAGATATTCTTTGAACAAATCCAATTGATAGAACAGAACAGAATAGAATATGCAAGGTGATCGCTACAAAGGATCAGTCCTTATGGACCATTTTGATGTCATAGAATTGAGAAAAAAAAAAATGAAAACTAAATCTTTTGATTTCGATGAAAGCTTTCCTGGGAAAACAAATATGTGTTCCAAGAAGTACAGTACATAGGTAATTAAGATGTTTATTGAATGTTTCATGCCTCTTCTCTATGTTCTAGTCTAGTCAGTTTGTCTATTAACACTTTTTCATTATTTTCAAATGTGATACCCTGAATATGGAACTATATAATGGGCAATGGTTTGTTGAGCCACCAGTAGCTAGTATACTAATTCGCCTGAGTGGACACTTTTGCTAAAGTGGCTGACAAAAGTGTAGTATTTGTTGTTGCTGTTGTTGTTAGTTAGTTAGTTGTTTGGTTCGATGGCTGCTTGCCATGATGATTCAGTTGGATCTACTCCTACTCCTACCAGTAACCCAAGCACTGCACCTAACATATGTACGTCGTTAAGTGTGTGTGTATATCAGAGAGGGAGAGGGGGAGAGAGAGAGAGAGAGACACACATAGTACCAGTATGTGTGCGCCAGTTAAGTGTCACTTGGCTGTCAACTATTTTATACTAAATCCAAAAATGAAGCTGTAAAGTGATGCAGCAATGACAACAGCACTATCACTACTCCAGTTTGATATTTGAGTTTTGTTTTTATAACGAATAGTGGCATCAATTAAATGTTAGTAGAAACTGGAATCAACATCAACACCATCAACATCATCATCATCCCCATCACCATCACCATCACCATTATTTAAGTTGGTTGATTTTCATGTGAAAGTCATAAAAGTTTTGATGTATCTAAAGGACCTTGTCATAAGTGATATTTTCTCTATCACTATTAATTAAACTACTATGACAGCGTCTTACATATTTAGTTTAAATTGCAATGGCAATTTTAATCTCTTTTGAAGGTGAATTTTCTTAAAGAACTTCATACAGCATTTCAGTTTAGCTTAGAGATTAATGATAGAATCTTTTGAAAGAAATCCTATAATGATAATGGATTTATTCATTAAGCATACGTCATCGGTGCCAATGTAAGTTCATAGACCAGACAGACCATATTCGATTTATCCGTTTATTCACTCTCTTTCGCTCTCTCCTTGTCTCTTTCTATCAATGTCTTTGGAATTCGGCATGCCTCATTTGATGACAAGTTCCTCTTAATTTATTTATTTTATTGCGGCCTCATTCGCGTTATGAACTCAATGGCCTGTGGACATATTTTAATAATTGTTCTCTGCGCCATCCAAACCCTTCATATCCTCTTCGTACTTTCAATTCATTTGTTCTCTTTAGAGTCCAGCAAACATCATCATCCACCGCCAACAGAACCACTCAAAGAGTAACGAGTAACAACAATAACAATTCCAACAAGTCACTTTAATCTGTGTGTTGTTTTCTTTGTTGCTGTTTTTGCTATTGTTGTTGTTCTTTTATTATTCGCATGTCATTGATTTTTATTTATTTACTTTATTTTCTTTTATTTTATATTATTTTTTTTTTGTCTGCTCCCACTTTAATGCCTCGTAATAAACCTTGTGTACTGTAGATACAAAGATAGAAATATGTATGCAGTAGTAAGTACTTTCATTTACTCTAAAGCACAGTGTAATGTGTAATGCAATGCAAGGAATATTTAATAATTTTAATAAGAAAAAAAGGGAGAATTATTTCTCCATACAGTCTGTGATTAAAAGGGCTTCAGTTCTCTTTAGATTGGATAAACTTTTAATGGAAGATTTAGTAGATAAGACAAAATATTGGATTGTTATAACTCTCTGTATCAGTTTAAACAGATATTTCTTTGCATTATAAATCACACAAAAATTATATATAGTTGTGAAATGTTTGCGAGCATTTGTTTCTTGTCATATACATGTGTACCTTTAAAGACAAGCAAAAGTTTATGCAATATATGAATTAAAATGCAAGAGAAGGAAGACAGGAACTACTTTGCATAAAGATTATAAAACATACAAAAATTATATTGTATATTGTTGTCAAATGTTTGCGAGCGTTTGTTTCTTGATATAAACCTTTAAAGACAAGCAAAAGTTTATGCAATATATGGATTGAAAAGTAATTAAAGGAGAACAGAAACTATTTTGCATGCATATTATAAAACAGACAGAAAATATTAATAGTTGTGAAATGTTTGCTAGCGTTTGGCTTTCAATATATATTTTTAAAAGCAAAGCAACGTTTATGCGATATATGGATTAAATAGTGAGTATCAAACAGAAAGAAACTAAGCTTAACTTGATTTGATTAGATTTGTTTTCTTCTCTTCCTGATCAGTTCCATTCGAATGTAAAGAGAATAAATATGATCCATAATATCGACTATAAATAGCAATTGCATAATGATTAAATTTCAACAGAATGTATTTGCTTATTTTGTCCACTGTACACAGTCATCCAATCCTACAATATATACACAGTTATGTTTAACCAAGTATATATTATATGATATATTCTTTTACATGTTAAGTTGAAGGAACAAAAACAACAATACCAACAACACCAACAACTTAAATAAAAATAAACTAACGAAGGAAAAACGATATGAAAGAAAATGTTGATAACCATAATAAGTATGAATTCATGATTTTTATTTTTTTGCAAGTGATGATAAAAATTTATCGTTCGAAAAAAATCAAGGAAAATTCTGAAAAAGAAGAGGAAAGCAAAAAACAATCAATTTTTGGGTTTTTCGAATATTTTATGCCCTTTATGAATTTATTATAGAATAATCTTGTATATCAATTATTTATTAAGAAGGAAAAATATTGCAGATCCTTTGATATACAATGTGTAGATAATTAAATTTAAAAATTTTCAAAACAAACCATCAATTTTCATCTCTGTATTTCAAAAACCATATGTCCAATACTCAATTAAATGATAAGTTGCATGTTGATGCATTTTAATTATTCTTAGACACTTTTTTGATTCTATTGAAGATGCCAATTATATACCGCAAAAGATAATACAATATGTAAATTGAAGAGAATCTCCTTTAAAAAGAAATAACAGACAAGAAAATAAAAGGACTACAATTGATAGACTAATAATGCTGACTGTAATAGCAATTGACAACATCGGAAATGAATCGTAAACAGGTCTGCCTTGGCCTTGCCTTATATGCATTTGGAGAAGATAAAATAAAATCATGGATGAACAAAATATATATTTACATACCTTGGAAATCGAATCGATTATCGAATATCAGTTCAATGAATAGCACACTTAATGCGGTCAGTTTGTTGTTACGTTATTTTTAAATCATTTTAACTTTTGAGGTTTTATGTTAAATAAAATGCTCTGAAGAAAATTCAATAAGATTGTTTTTTGGTTACAAGAATTCAATCGTTGGCTGATTGATTGATTAATTGATTAACTGATTGGCTGCTTACCTTATTGGTAAATGACATCACCATATTTCACATTTGGAAGTGCAATATAATATATATCAACTGCTTACTTGTATATTTTGGGAGCACATGACAACAGTCTTCAAAGATTCCTGCTGCGTTAAATCAATCCCGTGTTCAAGAAGCATATAACCGTCGGTCATGGTGGTATAACTTATGAGTTCTGTGTTACGCTGATAAGATTGGAATTATTCTACGCATAGACACATAAGTAGAAAGACAACTTTTCTTATTATATTCTACAGCATGTGAGTATCTGCATTTGAGTATCTTTTGCAAAAATTGCCCAGTATTCAAATAAGAAAATGACTTGCATAGAAATTTATTTATTTATTAACTTATAACAACTTTCTGTCAAACTAAGGGTAATAATAATAAACTTTTACAATACTAACAATGTAGATGATAAAATTTAGCATAAGACTATATCTGTCTCTAAGCCCCGGTGCGGGAAATTTATTTGCTATATGCCCCAACCCATGTGTGGTCAGCAAAAAAAGTTAAAAGAAATGGGTGAAACACTGAGCAACATCCAGTTCAGCTATACTGCAGAACATACCGATTCTTGAAGGCCGCGAAGGAGAATGATATTAAGCACAAAATACGAGTTCTCAGGCGATGGGAGGTGAGAGAACTTACAATATTATAAAAAGTGCATAAAACTCGGAAAGCATCATTTATGGTATAGTATGTAGTTAGATTTACATTTATTCAAAGCTAAAGAGACGAAAGAGACGTTTCTGGTAGAACGACTGGGGATACAAAAATTTAATTGATTTCAGAGATCAGGAGAATCAATGGCTTCAGTTATAAGAATGAAGAATGATAGGAAGAAGCCTCTCAGAGTAACATGACAAAAGGGGAACTAGAATTCCAATTTAAGTCAACACGAGTAAATAAAAGGAATTATTTCTGAACAAACTCAATACAATGTTCATGCTTTTTATATTGCGAGCTCACCAAATACAAGAGCAATACTCAAGAAGTGGAAGCACAATAGAATGAAAAACAATCTTTGTGATATAAGAGTCATTGAATTTAATAGACCGAAAATATGTCTTATTAACGAAGATGGAAATATACCGATTAAAACACAGATCAAGATCAAAAAGAATTCCAAGGACATTTAATGTGGAGATACACTCAAGATGGATCATCTGAGTACACAATGACGCTAATTTGATATTTTAATTTGAAAATCTATATCTACATATATATAAAGTTGTAAACGCTAAACCGATTTCAATGCTGTTTTCATTGGAGTATTGTAGTAAGTATGGACTTTAAAAGACCAAAATTATTGCTAAAAATCCATATGCAGGCACATATGTACTTACATATCTCATATTGATCTGGATACAATATAATTATACATACAAGATTAGTGGTCATCTGATCTTGTATGGTTATGTTGCTTCAGTATAATGATGGTGTCGTATTGGTAAGGATGCAAATTCATTCAGTTGACACAATGAGAACAATAGCAAAAGTAAAATAAGAGAAAATAAATTTTGGTATTTAGACCACGTTAGCCTAGAACAGAATACAGGATATCTATTTAACAAAGATAAGATCCCTTACTAAGCTTACAGGTTTATGTTAATTTATCTTTAGTAGGTCAATGTTGGAAATAAACAAAACATGATGTATCAGATGCGAATACCCATAGATTTTTCATTTTGTGCCCATGCTCACTGGTACGTTAGTAAGATGGGTTAGTATCAAGCGCCAGGGGATTAGAACAAGTGTAAACGGACACATGTTTGTGTATTGTTTATGATAGATTGTCCCTTTTGCATTCTATAGGATACTGTTGTTCCATACCGATCAATTCTCTTCTTTTGTACCATTGCACAATGTGTTGCAGATGAATACATATATGAAATATGTTCATGGATCGATCGATCATGGCGATAAAGGATTATCCTGGATCATGTTGCACTTGGCAACTTTCTTTATATTCTCATATCTGATGTTTTGTTTTCTACCTTAAACAGGTTACTTATATGCATTTAAGGTTAAATGATCCCGACCCTGAGTCTGGTGTGTTTTCTTCTTTGTGGTATTCCTCGTATGTGGTTCAACTTGATTTGCTAATGCAAATTCCCAAAATCATTTGTCCTCATTTGTTATAATAAATATGTATATTGTAGGTCTTTATGTTTACCCACTCAGACATATGTTTGAATATATGAAAAGATGTAGTAGAAAATCCTTTACATTGCTAATGCAAAGCGGTGCATATGTGTGAGCCTTCTTATCGGTTGGATGAGAGTTGAAAGAGTCCCCTATTGTAATTAACAATAGGTTAACTGGCTTTTATTATGCACCTTAAACGCCGCATATTGTTCTAATAAATTGCCAAACAATAAAACATCTACAAATGTAAGCGCCGTCGTACTCTTATCTCTTGGATATACGAGTATAAACTCTTTGTTACGCTACCGGTATTCTTTAATATACTCGTATCAGGTTTTGTTAGTTTGTTAGTTGTTAGTTTGCTTTCATCATCGTCAGGAGATTTGCATTGTTGCATTGTTGCAAATCTATTCTCTAATTCATTTGCTAAAGGATAACACAAAAACACAAAGACACAAAAAAAGAACCAAAATAAAAACATAAAGGAAACAACATTTTCAAATCATTTAAAACGGATCAAAATAAAAATAAAAATTGAAATAAACAAAGAACAAAATTGCTAAATTGCTAAGCGCCATACCAAATTCCCGAATGTAAAAACCAACATACTCTACTAAATATACCATATACATATGGATGTTATATATATATATATGTATATATTGTGAATAGTCTACATACATATGTACATCATGCGGATCAAGCGCTTCAAAGTATCAATAAAAAATAAAATTACCGAAAAATATTTCAATCTTTTCGATTTATTCCCTCTGCGTTATTGGACTAGATATGGGATGGGATGGGATGAGATGAGATGAGATGGACGACTGATGATGATAGGGTTGAGTTCAAATAAAAACTAAAAATTGAAATCCCTGCCATTTGGTATTCATTGCACAGGATTTTCCTAGAGTGGTATTACACATTGCAATAGAATCAACTCAACTAAACTCAACTATACTCAATGGGATCTGATTCAACTCAACTCATCTTCTCAAAAAAAATCAAAAAAAAAAAAAAAAAAGCCAGCCAGGTCGAGTTGACCAGTAGCTAGCAAACCCATTTGACAATGTCTATGACTATGCCGATATCAACTCAAAAAAACTGTCAAATGTTTCATGAATCTCGATACATGATTTTTGTTTAAATTTTTTTTGTTTTTTTTTTTCTCTCTCTTCATCATTTATATAAATATGAAATGTTTTATTACTTACGTCCAATGTTTGTAACTCTCATAGATTTGTGAATTGGAGACCTCATTAAGTTATGGTTAGTATAAATATTGAATTGTTCTATTATCATTATAAAACATATCTTGCCCCATACGTTAGACAAGTGAACCTTTAAATGAAAGCTGAGTCCCAAAGTTATTGAGATTTAGAGCAACAAAAAACCCCAAGAAGCAAAGAAATGTTTTTAAATACAATAATATAGAAGGATATGTTTTTTTTTTTTTTATTGATTATACATATATGTTATATACGAATATAATCGTTTAAGAAAAGGAAGTGTATGTAAGTTTTGGAGAGACCAAGATTGTTTAGTATTTCTATTTCTTGTTTATATTTTCAAAATTTTTTTCCCTATTGGTGATTTTATCATTTACTATTCACTGTGTTTACTATTGAGTTTTATATTTCTATTTTCAATTGGTGTTATGTCCTGCTCTTCTATCTATGCATCTAGTATGTATGGTTTGTTTCTTTATTTTTTCTACAATATTTGTCCAATGTGCGTTCATAGCATTTTATCATGCAATCTGAGCTCAATGTTTCTAATCAGTCCAGTTTCCGGCTGTCAATATAAACAACAATAGCAACAGCAATAGCAATAGCAATAACTGCAAACTAGTATTGTATCTGTGTATCCTGGGTATCAATGTATTTGTTAACAAGCGGAACTAGCATGTAATATTGTATATGTAAATATTCATGCAATCATCTATATATTTACATAGTTGTAGGTACAATACAATATTAAAAAATAGTCAGAGACTGAGATTTTTAGATATTTTACTTGATAATTTGGGCAATCGGATATTCAGTTATTATACTAGTTTCAGTCCCTTAAGACTCGTAAGATTTATAAATATATGTATAAATTATTAAAGAATATTATTATTGAATATTTTACAATAATATTTAAAGGTTACTCGTAGCTTTCTGGGATATCAGTTTAATGTTTAATGGAAGTAAGTGAATTTACCATTTGTCCCATCGATATTATGGTACATGTTCAGGCAAAAGTATATTCGGTTCTGTCATGCTTCTTAAGATCATCCATCTATCATGAGACTTTCAATACTTAAGATCTGTCAATTTCTTTAAGCTTGTTTCAATTCAAAGTGAACTCATTGGAGACTTAAGCAAGAGCTGCCATCATCACCAATGCCAAAAGAAGAAGACGAAATAAATAAACAATAATACAATAACAATAACAACATCAACAACATCATCATCTCGATGGCGACAGGGACTCTTCTGTGTTCCACTTTCCGAATCCAATGAATCGTTTGCTCGAATCGAATGATAGAAAGAGACTAGAAGAGTTGGAGAGATGATTGTGTGTAAAAGTACAAATTGCTGCGGGTAACGAAAAAATTACAACGGAAACGTTATTGCACCGCGTGTACCTCCTTTACCACGCCTTCCGTCCTCCCAATGGTCCACCACGTTGGATCCAGCAGGACACACCCTTCCATCTTTTAATAAGTCTGGGCTGGCACACTTTACATCTTGTTGAGTTGGCGTGCAATGAACGCGAGCATGAAATTCTGATGCTGCTTGTGGCACACAACGTTTCCGGTGTGCCTGCCTGACATCTCTACTTCCATCTCCATCTCCATTTCCACCTCCGCCTTCGCCTCTACCACAGCAAGCATATTCAACTGTTAGCTTTTGCCTTGGTTCATGGAACAAGGATATATGTTGCAGGACTTATGGCATTACAATCGTATGCAAATCACTGCAGAGCAAGTCACAACAAAAGTGGGCGCTGAAGGCTACCGTCAGCCCTCTTCCTTGCCTTTCATTTTTCCCAAACCCTACGGGATAGATGGATGAACAAACAATTGAAGCTGGGGTACGACAGGCTCAAGTAAATGACACTTACAAATCCACTCGATATTGAGTGCCACGATAGAGAGCAAGAACACAACAAAATTCATACTAAAAGGCAACACATAAGTTTCTTCTTCATAAAAGAAAGAAAACAACGTGGAACAAATATCGAACATGAAGCAGCAACATGAAGCGGATGTGAAAGCGGCACCTCTATCGGGGGCTTTATTCCATCCATTCAAAAGGAACTGAACTGAACGAAATGAAATGAAACACAACGAAAAGGAAGTAAAGCAAGACTGTGCAAAAAATCCATGACTAACGATACAAACATTCAGTTATACATAGGTAGAGAAAAAGAGTTTGATTCCAATAGATGATGCAAAGTGGAGTAGGTGAAAAGAAATTTTTGTTAGAAACATATAGTCAGTAGTACTATTAAGCCGAAGTTGCCATACTCTGTAGAAAACTCTTATGAATAAGATCTTCTACACACTCGTATATTCACAATAACCTTCTTCTTCTCAATTGCTTGGTACTATTTAGGATTAGATGATTCCCACTCAGTACTCAATCAGATCGTAACAATTGTGGACAATTGAAGCAAAATCTCTTTCATATAGGGTATAATGAGAGTTAAGTTTTTTGTTTCAACAAATACATAGACAGATTACAAAGATGCAATGTTGGAGAATAAAGAATAAACTCATACAACTGAAAGAATCAAACAAGAAACAAAAAAAAAAAAAAACCTAGAAATTTTTCATATTGAAATGCTGATGCTACCAAACGATTTCTACTCATTCGATGGAAGTCGGTTGCAATAAACTATACTTTTTTATTTCTTTGATTTTTTGTTTGTTTATAAAAAAAAGTATAGCATATACGTAGTAGTGTATCTATGGAAATGTCAGTGTATATTTGGGTGCTTCAATGTTACCAACAATATAAGAAAAACAAAAAAGAAAAAATTCAATGCACAAAAAGAAAAACTAATAATATGGGCGGGCATCTACAGAAGTCAACATGTCATAAAGAAAAACGACCAATGTGGGATCAAGCACATGACAATCCAGAGGTTACCGTGTTGCATGTTAGGCAATATTTACGGATGCGTTTTCTATTAATAATCAACAAAGTT
The DNA here is from genome assembly GCA_037040105.1 of Amiota albilabris. Lineage (NCBI taxonomy): Eukaryota > Metazoa > Arthropoda > Insecta > Diptera > Drosophilidae > Amiota > Amiota albilabris. Next base: position 36,874 of record JBANCV010000140.1, on the reverse strand, counting down.
TGTACTACTATACAATTACAATTGGACATTAGAAACTCTTTCTAAGAATATTAATATTTCAGAATAAAAAAGACACCACGTTTATCTTTACTACTGCTGGATTCGGATTATGGGTTCAGTATTCTGATTGATAGAAAGAATGATTGATAATGGAACTTTTCCAGTTGAAATACTTTCCGACATTCAACATTTTATCCTATCAAAATGATTAATTTCTGACGATTTGTTTAACGTGAACGTCTGTTAAGACTTTAGATCACGATACCAAGCATATGAATTGATTAATGTCAATCAACGTGCTCTTGGATATAAATTTATATATCCTTAGGGACCAAAATGGAATCATAATAGCCTTGATCATATGACTCCCTTGTTGGTGGGGAGTTGAAGCCCCCATCTCAAATATCTGCTGAGCTTTCGGTTCATAGCTCCCGGTTGTACAACGCAATTGCATGCCGAGTGCTAACTCTATTTGCTTGGGTGTTAAACTACAATACTCCCATCAGGGGATCATACCCATGATCAGCACGGAACAAGTTCTGTGATTTCTAGACACAGTCTCTGTACCCGATGATACTAATAATTCGAACTTCAAGCAAATTCTTGGGTTGGTGATCCAATTTCTGTTAACTCTTATGTAGTAGTCAAAATTCTAATTTATATTCCGGATGACAAATTATATGTAAAAACTTATCTAACTTCTGGTAAAGAGCAATTCAAACCCTTAATATTCCCACCCATTAAACAATAAGTAAGATTCCACAAACGTCACCTATTTTAGATGTTGAAGTAATTGAAGTACCAGGGTAAAACTAAGTATTTCCTAAATTCCATCAAATGAGAGACTAAAATTTTAAAATACTTGTATATCTAGTAACTCATTCTGTATTGTATTCTGAAAATAGATCAATCAAATAATCCGTTGCATGTTAGTGCTCTTAAGCCGTCATAAAGGGCAATGGTTTTACCCTAGGCGACCTGACAAATGTTTATGTTGAAATATCACCAGAGCAGCAACAATTGCTTAACAAAAATCCGGGTGTTCGAGCAATTTGCTTTCTATATAAAACGTATGTTGCTGCCATATCGATGAAGTGGTAAAAAACAATCGAGTTTCTGATCTAAAGCGATAGCGGCCCATGAGTCCATCTATTAGTTGTTTTCATATGATATGATTTTCTCTATCGATAGTACTTTATTAGAACTTGACTCAGATTTTGTCTTGATTCTTCTTTGATTCATTTAGAGTGTTGACCCTGAGTCAAAATTTGCATATTCAAATCATACAAAGTGGAGAAACAAAGAAACACGAGAAAGAAAATAAAGAAACAACGGCAGAGATACTGGTACCTGAGTCAAACTTAACCTCGTCGCCAAAAATGGAAAAGAAAAGCGTTTCCACAAACAAATGACTCTGAGTCAAAAAACTCTAATTTGATATCAGGACTTTGTAAGTTTATTGTCTGCTACCTTAATATATCTTTATTGATTGACACTATGTTGTCAAATCCATTGAATATATACATATGAATCCCGATGCGAAAAGCTATCTTGATGTCATGACGTGGCTCAATAGATATGATGATCCAAAGAGCAATACCAGTGGAAGCTTAGCTGCTGATAGGTTCTCCCAAGCTGGTAAATAGTGAAGTCAAAAGCAATCCACAACGTATCGGCATCTATAACCATAGATACATCTGAATTATGGCATTATTATTCAAAACAATCAACTACAAATCAAAGAATTTGAATGGTATGGTATGCCTAAAATTGCCATTCTTTTGTATCTTTGCTAAGGATATCAGTAGATATGGTGATCCAGAGAGATAGAGATAGAGAGAGAGAACGCGAGGGAGAGACAGCGGCTGTAGCGTAGCTACTTATAGGGCCTCCCAAAGCGGTAAGGTCAATGGTGAATATTGAAGCCAAATCAATCAACAATGGCTGAAAATGGATGTCTCTACTTGTATCAAGCGATTCACTATGAAAATGCTTAGAGATGGAAAATATTAAATCCATTAGAAAGTAATAACAAACCACTAAAGTACATTCCCAGAATATCATGAATTAAAGATAGATTCTATGTTAATGTTGACAACCAATATTCACAATTGAATTGGTAAATAAAGAAGAAATTTACAATTGAATGGCGGCATAAAAACATACTAACTTACTTACATACGTAATGTGTGTCAAACGATAAAGAATATGAAGAATACGTCTGCATAAGAAATCGAAGAATCATAACTGATAATGAGATAGTAAGAATATCAGAAAAACAAAATATTTATTTCAGTTTCATTGAAGATTTTGTACTTTTCTTTCCTTAAAACTGTTTAAACTGAATACATAATTTGATGCATGAAACCTTACTCAGATAGATATGATTATGACTTTTCATGAACCATATATACATACCGAATTTGGTTTCTTTGCTTTAAACTAAACTAAACAAATTATATGTGAATACGCAAAACTTTGTAAATGTTAGAACATGAGAAAACCCAAAGGATAACTTCGAATATTTGCGAAAAGGCAAAACTGAAATTATTTCATTGATTTAACGTAGAGAATCTTGTTGACACTTGATATTCTATTTGGGAACTCACGACTGCTTATACAGAACATATGATACATACTTGTATAATATACAATACTATTCTGTTGTTTATTCTGTCAGTCAAATTTGGTTCAATTGCCATCTTACAATTCCCAATTCTTATTTTTGTTCGTGCGACTGTAACTGTGACTGTGTCAAATGCCGTTTTGCTTCGTAGTAAGTATTTATATAGATTTACGTGCAAACAATCAGATGATATACTGTTATACTCTTAAATGGATACCACATCCCCAAAAACTCCTTGGAATTTGGGAAATGCAAAGTAAAGTAAAGTAACTTCCCCATCAATTGTTTTTGGGTTTGTGTTCGGTTTGGTTTGATTTTTCAATTTTTTTTTTTTTTTTTTTTTTGAACTTGTTAAAAGATTTTGAATTGTTTATCTTATATACATTTTTCCTTTCAAGCCATGCCATAGAGCCCCCAATCATCAACCAAATAACCAACCAACCAACCAACCAACCCACCCACTTACTTACCTTTGTCATGACTCTCTGTCAATAATTCCCTTGCTGCTTTTGAACATGGGGATTTAAATATCGATGTTATTGGTTCTTAATTCAATTCCGCGCTCCTTAAGTTAAATGATTCACATATTTATTTTGGCTTCAATTACCTGGTATTATATTTTGTGTGTATACAATATTATGGAGATTATTATTTTGAAAATCTCTTTAAAACATGATCCAATTACCAAAGTTTTTTTCTTCTTTTTTTTTATTCTGTTTTGTTTTGTTTTGTTTTTATGTGATGTATTAACATGTTTACATATTTACATGTGTAGATACATATCTACTGATTTGGATGGGAATCCTTAAATTTTCGATTCAAGAAGAATTGGATTTTCATTGCAACAAAGTGACAAAATGAAATATGAGAGTTAATTATTTAATGACTGTCGTCCAGTGGCTAACACTTTGGCGTTAAAATGTAAATTGGTATTGTCAGTGTCAAAGGATAAATAGACTGTAAGACTCAAACAAAATCTAAAAAAAAAGACCGTGTTTCTACAACAACTATATACAATACAAAGAAAACTGGAAATGAAATACAAGCTCATAAGGACTAACAACACCAGCACCAACACCAACACCAACACCAACAATTTGAAAACCCTCAGTGAAATGAAGGAAAGTCAAGTAAGAAGAGGTTGCCTAACTGCTGGAGGACATTCAATTTCTCTTAAGTCCAGTGCAGTGCAGTCTAGTCCAGTCCAGTTCCGTTCAGTCCAGCCCACTCAATGTGAATCGTGTCGTTTCGTATCCATTCTATTTTGTTCTGTAAAGAAAAATTAGAAGAATGGAGCAACAGTAGCAATCACAATGTCAACAAAATGGCAAGGATCCTTTATGGTCTTAGGTGGAGCGTGTGGGTGACGTAGTGTGCAGACTCTGAAAGGACTAAAACAACAAGAAGTAGTGGATAAAACTTTCATTGAATTTATATGTACATACGTGTGTTCAACGGCTTTCATTGCTTTGGAACATGATGAAATGATGTGCAATACAAAAGGGGGCAGCAATAAAAAACAGGAGACTTTGTTGGCTCCAAGCAAGAAATAAAAAAGAATAGAAAATATTACAGAGATTTGCAGTCGCCCACACATGTGTGTAAGTATGTAGAATATATCCGAGGATTTGCATTTATTTTTCCTAGTGCTCTATGCACGACTAACTTGGCCTGTCCTGCCCATGTCTTTTCCTGTCCCGCTCAGTCTTGCCCTGTCCTGTCCCGGTCTTTGTTTTCACCCTTTATGGATGCTATTCGTAGTAACTAAGTGATTGTGTAAAAGTGTTTGCATGTATATCACTGTGATGATGTGGGTTTATTTGTCCACACTTCTCTCGGTTGGCTTGTATGCCCACACAAGAAAGGCCACAATGGCATCGCGGTAGCAACAGCAGCGGGTCTGGATGATGAAGAATACTAAAGGTCCAAGCCCGAATAAAAAATAGAAATAGAAAAAAAAAAAAAAACAGGAGAAAAAAGAACAAAACAGAAGAACAAAAAAAATTCATATTTATTGGCTGGCATTGCAAGGCATTTAAGGCTCAAGTACTAGACTGACTGATATGTGAGAGTATCATCTGACAAATATAGTATATTGGTAGTTTCATTGAAGCCAATGCTTTGTTTTTGGTGTCTGCCTTGAAACATTCATACGGGTTAAATTAACGTTACGAAATACTGTACTTAGAATCTGATCTAAACCATTTTATAGAATTGAATCGATTATATATGCAATAATTAAAAATGCTTACAGGTAGGAAAATCTAAAGATCAATTTACCAGTTTGATTTCATACACATAATATATGAAGCAGAGGTGGCCTACATGAAGAACACCTTAAAATCGTTGGATGGTAATTTGATAAATGACATATAACATAGTCAATTGGCATATCATATATACACTGCACTACATGTCTTCTAATAAGTCTAAGCAGAATTTCAATCCATATATATAAAATAGGATGAGAAAAACTGTTTAAAGTCTTTTCACTCCCACAACGTTTGACCAATCAGCATGAAAGTTGCCATGTATGTGTAATTTTTCATGAAGAATGTTTATATGCTATTCACTTTTTTGCAAATCGCAATTTTTTTTTATATTTTTGATAGTTTTTTTTAATAAGAAGTACATTTTTTTGACTCTACTATATAACTCTATGCCTATATATATAGTTCAGTGTAAATTAATTTCTTATATACCTTATTGTCTATTTGGATAAAAAATAAATATGAAACTCAAAACATAGATTCGCTTCAAATTGATGATACATTATTTGCCCACCACCCATTAGGAAGTAAAAAAAATCTCTAACCTGCCGGTAGCTTGTAATTAGGAATTAAGTTTCTTATTGTTCCCAAAGCTAAAGTGCCAACATCTGCGAAATACAAGCAAAAGCATAGATGTAAAATAATTATCAAAACATAAGGGATATTTTTTTGTGAAGTGGAATTTTTCTGGACAAACTCATTAGGCATGTTGATGCAGCAGCAAGTTTAGGCCCATGTGGCATCCCTTTTCCAGTCTAAAATTCACATTTGTATCAAAAACCTGAACTGCCGCTTATAATCAAAATTTTGTATTCCCACTTGTGAGGCTTGTTCGGAATATACCTCTTCATGGGATTTCTGGCTTTGGTGGAGCAAATTTGTTCGTCAACAGACAAAAACTATTCCATTAGAGCTTTCGCAAAATTTTTGCTCAACTCCTCAACGTACAAATTGGTTTCATCTCTGATTTTCTCAAAAAATTGATTTTGGAGATTAGTAAAAAAAAATATCAATGGGCAAGACTACATGATTTCTTTTGGGTAATTTGCAGTTACTAGAAACATTTAGAAAGCTTTACACGCTACCACAAAAATGTTCTCTTCAAAACTGTTTAACAAGAGATTGAAAATACAAAAATAATGTATCAATCATTACTTACGGATGTCCCATATAGTTCAACATCTCTCCTTCATATATGGAAGAAAACTGAGGAAACTTGAATGGGGAATGTACTTCAATCCATTATCATGAGACTGAGGAATACTTCATAGGTTCAATAACAAATGTGTTTTCAATTCCCGAATCGTTGCTATTTCTAGACAAAATTCTCAGTATACCCAATAAGAGATATGACACATGATTCCAAAAAGAAAAGAAAAAATCCTATTGAAGCAAGATGTCCCATAATGAAATGTTGGTGTTTAAATAATTAAATATAATATTTTGAATATAAAATATAATGGGTAAGATGTTTCAACTCCTCCCACTCTATTGCTCTCTTAAAAGATGATAGTGGTGAGACCTTAAGAATCTTTTCTCCCTTCTATGATATCCATGGCATTTTAATAACTGATCGGCGAGAAAAAGTGTGGCGGCTTATTAGCACCACATATGTGACTCGCATTTACTCACTCACTGTGAATCATAAGAGCGTTATTATAATAATAATTTCCTTATTTTATAAAAAAAAAAAAACATTCAAAATCCATTATCCAATCCATTTGACAAATATAAAGGAAGGGCAATTCGATCTATTCAACAAATAATACGTTATTTATACTGAAATGTCGCTAGAGATTTTGTCCTAAAAGAAAGTTAACATATGACCAGCAACAAATGGTGGCTAACTATATGCAAATTTCCAAACAATCCATTATTTTCTACCACTAGAAAATAGAATAGAAAATATTTTATTGGTTACACAAGTAAGTTTTAAATGATTTTTTCTCGATTTTTAAGCTTTGTTGAGCAAAATTGGTACAAGGTATCATCTTATTGATAGTATTGCCCATCGCTAGCTATGACTTTTCCTTAATTTTCTGGCAATGCATGCATTCCGCGCTAATAAAAAATTTAGATTTGGAGGCCAAGAAAGCATCAAGCAAATTTTTGATAGGTATAAATTTTTGATTTTAGAGAAACAATAAGATCGATGGGTAATAACACTTAATAAAAAGAGGTATCACATCACATTAGATATTCTAAGAATTTTAAGAAGAGCATAAAAAATACTGAAAGCATGAACTGCCTTGTGATCTTCTTAACACAGAGAAAGAGTTATCTACAATACTTTGGAAGCAAAAAGATCCATTGACAAATGTATACCACATATCACCATTTAATCTAACATAGCTTTTGAAGGTTTCTTTTTTTTTTTTTTTGTTAATCGATGGGGAAGTATCGAACAAATCTCTTATTGAAAGTGTGGAATTTGACTCAGCCACTTAGCCCCGAGTCATACAGTCATACAGGCACTACCGTTCAAAAAAAAAGGGATAATTACATGTCAAAGTCTGCTTCTACCCTAAGTGATTCAAATATAAATTTACGTAAGAAGTTCTTGTCAATGTCAAACTAATGTCCTACTACTTCAACGTTCGTCTGAACTCGTCGTAATCGTTCGGTACGCCGTAGCTCTGTCATGCTTTGAGCTGCCACATGGCTTACTACGTCCCAATTCAGCTGCGATTCATGCAAGTGGCGGATGCAGTTCATCACAGTCGGCTCTTCACCAAACTTGGGCAATGCAGGAAGATGTGTTCTGCATTTTCGTTTTCGCCTCTGCAAGTCGGATAGTAGGGATCATCATCATATCCCTTGTTATGCAGATATTCTTTAAAGCTTCCTTAGCCGCTCAGGAGCTTCGCAAAGTAATAGTTTTTGAGGGGTAGCCATATGGATCTGTCCAGAATAAAGGTCTTCTATATATATAAAAATAGATAACCTAATAAGTATGAGATCGATAAACTCCGACACTCTTTAACCGATCATCATGAAAGTTGACATATATATGTACTTATTTTTTCATGAAGATGGTTTTTATACTATCCACTTTGGTGTAAAAAACTTGATTCCTTCACTTACATTTAAATATATTACTAATTCTAGTTAGTAATACACAAAATGCAATATAATCATCTGTCCCCTACTAAATATTTTTTTTGTATTCTTTTCTAAGTTCTCAACCGTACCCTTAAATGCTTGATTGGCTGGAGAACTGCAGGAAAATTCATGCTGAGGTTTGCTTTTAATCATACCTTTTACAGATTAACAGTTCATTTTGAACATCACCGGGATAAATCACCAAAATGAAACAAATGAGTGAGAAAAGAAACACAAGAAAAGGATAGAGAATAAGGAACGAAGGAATAATGAACAAATTTCAGTAAATGAACATATAAACATCAAAACCACAAAACCGCCTCAAATCGGAATTGTCACATGAGAATGTTATTCTAAGTGAAATATGTTATTGTAGAATACTGTATTGACTCTTCTTTATAAGAAAGTTACCCCAACCTAGTCGCCAGACAGACAATTGACAATACATACGTATACTAAACAAGATTTGTTCATTGTCATCTACAAAGTGTTGCTCTCCGATAAATTCAAAGAAATTCAAATTGAGCTGTTTGTCTTGCCGCATGCTGTCATCGTTGGCTCCGTTTATCTGTTGTCCTTTCCACTGTCCGTCTGCCTGGACATTGTCAGCATTACCGACATTGTCATTGTCACTGTCACTATCACTATCACAGCATTGGACACAATGTTAGGTGCGTGATTTAAAGTAAATCCCAGAAATGTTGATAATCGAATCGAATCGACTTTGACTTTGAATGCGTTGCCGACTGACTATTCATACAAATGTTTTATTCTTTTTTCTATTTTTTTGAAGAGATAACCTGACTTTGCATTAAACAAGAATCGTCCTATTTTTATCCTTTTCAATTGTTATGTCACCACAAGATGAACAAAAAAACAGAAAAGGAAAAAAATATATATATATAAAAAATGAAGACGAATCAGCGAGGTGCAACTAAAATAAAATGTCCTTTGATAAGGTTCTAATTATGTCCCATTCATTTGCTCATTGTTCAAATACTTACATACAAACATATATCTTTGCAACTCAGTATCTACTTGTGGCAATTGTATTTAAGTTTTAGCAATGATTAGCAAATATGATTCTAACCTTTTTGTTTCTTTAACATAAATTGTCATTTCCTTCTTTCCCCTGTCTACTGACCTGTTCTACTTATTACAAACTGTCTTCTACCATACATACGAGTACTAGTCTAGAATAGAAAATTGTTGTACATATCAAAGAAACTATCTGCCTGCTGTGAGGAGGTGTTTTATTTGCCGACGTTTGTCTCTTACTCTAATTTTTTTTTTTTTATATAGAAAGTGTTTGTCAAAGTGAAAAAGGACAATTCCATCGATTTCTTGTTATTGTCAATAGCCTTTTTATTCTTGGAATCCAAAAATTGTATTGTACTTATGTATGTATATTGTTAGCAAATTTGAAATGATATAATCAATTTGAACTTCAAATCTCGTAGTTTGCATTTCTCTTTAATAACCACAAATGATATAAATACTTTTTTTTTCACTAGCTTAACCTCCATCATCCTTATTAGTAACCGTAACCACTTAAACTTTTGCTTTTTCGTTTGAGACATTATATATTGTATGATATCAAACTCTTTTTAAAATGATCCAAAATCAAATCTACGATTAAATTGAATTTAAATCTAAACAAATAGAGAAATGAAATGCCAATCTCAGTCTTAACGAAATGCACATACACTTCAATTAAGTTCTTTCTGCATTTGATTGATTAAAAATTATCATGGGTGTTTGATCAATTTCAATACAAAATTTAGACAATTCATTAATTTGAATCTCACTTTAATATGTTTAAAGAAATTAACATTTGAATGATGATCTATTTATATGATGGCTTAATCTGTAAAACATTTAAATGATTTATCTCTAAATCTCAATAACTGAAGAAAGACAGTTGAACAAATGATCTGATTAGAATCACTCTGGGTTCATATATTGTACAAACATCAGACTAAAGTGATAAAACATTTCATTGAAATATAAGTATGTACATATATATGTATACAAATTATATCAAATGATAAGATGAAGGGTAAGCAACCCTTCCCAAAATCCCATTCAAATGTATATGATGTAGATATTCAAATAAAAAATAAAAGGCAAATAGTGCTACAAAAATCAAATCACTGCTGGTTGAGTGGCTATGCCATTTCTTATTTACATTGGCCATGCTAGTGAAAAGCATCTGGGGATTTGATACAAAATCTATTCCTTTTTTTTTTTGTTATGGGGGCTGGAAAGTGGTTGACCAAAGCTGACCGATGACGGTGGCCAATGAACATTGAATAAAATTGAACTGAGTATTATCGTCGTAGAATGGATGTGGTGGGTATGTGAAGTTGAACAAAAGAATGAAATAGAAATGAACATTAAATTAAATGCGTGTCACAATGAGGAATGAGATATTACGCATAATAAAAAGGATGGTAAGCAAACACATTAAATCCTTAGCTCACTAGAGCCCTGAACTACCATATACGACTAGTAGTAGGTAGGTCCAATGGCCAATTGACCATTTCAGCACACGAAGGTCCTTCCTTCCTCGCTTATGCCATTGTTCTTCATCTATTGTTGTTGTTTGAGTACATCGTTGTAGAACATTTAAGTTGATTTCATTTTGAATGTTTATTTTATTGCGTAGAAAATGACGCCAACATGGCCAGCGAAATGTCGCCAGAATACTACATACTACTTACTTTCTCTATATCTCTATCTCTCTCCCCCTCTCTATCTACTATATATCTCTTTAGAGTAATAGAATGTTGTGGACCTATCCACCCAATGCCAATTTGGCTTGTTATCCTACTTTCCTTTTTCCTTTCGTATTCACTTACATACATTACAGAAAGAAAACCAAACGGACATTTTAATAGTTTTTGGGGTAACTTCCAAATGAATTTGCGATAATAATCAAATTTTGTTGAACATTCAATCTTAATGTTTTGGCTTTTCGGCAAAAAAAGAGTTCTTCTTCTTTGATTGAGGCAAAAATGCTCTTATACTTCTTTTGTATCTTTTTATCTCATCGTTCGACTTTTATCGTTGGCATTTAGTATCCCTGAGTATCCCTATGCGACTATTTTGGTTTTGTGTTTTTTGGGGTTTGGAAACCTCAACAGTTTCGCTATTGGTTTTTTTTTTTTTTAAATTTTTTTTAAGCTTGTAATCATTTCCTTAAGAATTGAGATTAAAAAAAGTTTAATGATTAAATGAATTTTGAGATTTTCACAGCGAAAAGAATGAATCATTCTATATAATCCATAACAGAAATATAATATGCACAAGAAGTGATAACAATTATCATACTATTTTAATTTTCCTATTGCTTCCTTTGATTCGAGATTCATATAAATAAACAGAGAGAAAGGTATTTTCAACTATGCCGAAGATGTAATATTTTTCATGCATTCTCCAGAAAATAATTTTTGTATGGGAGCTATGCGATCCAGTAATCGTAGGATATTAAAACTTACCTGGTTTCATCATATGAATAAGAAATCAATTGTGTCCAAATTTCACCAAAAAAAAAAAAAAAGTTTTTCTAATAAGAAAATGAATTTGAATAGGGGGTTTGTATGGGAGGTACCCCTCCTGATAGTCCAAGAGTTTTGAAATTTTAGTGGGTTATATATGTGGGCCAAGTATCTCTAGTGGCCAAATATCGGTGTGATAGCTTAAAAACTGAGGGACTAGTTTGCATACATACAGACAGACACACAGACGGACATAGCTAGATCAACTGGTCCGAAACGCTGATTACGAATATTTATAATTTATGGGGCCACGATGTCTCCTTCTGTGCATTATAAACTTCATGACAAACTTATTATTATTAGTCACTTAACGATTGTACTTCTGTCTTTCAACTTCTTCTGATAAGGTTTGTGGATTTATTTTTATTCTCTAGAATTTGTAGTTTTAGTATGCTTAATATAGTAGAAACTGTATATCCTTAATCTTTCATGTCAACATGCTTAATTTTGCATTCATTCTATTCAATCTTATGGATTTACTTAGAAATATATTTTCCATACACGAAGCTGATCATGAAGGATATAAACAGTTAACATGTAAATATTTAGTTCAGAACTATGTAATGAGGATTTTAATTTATTATCCTTTTTACTATTCATTTTTTTTTATTGATTTTCAAATTTACTTAAAAGAAAGAAAAACATTTTCAAACTCAAAGCTAATACTTGTCCTTCATTTAAAAAACGAATTGCTTTGAACCATTTTATTACAATACAATATTTTTTTTTTGACCATTTAACGAAATGGCAAATTTTCGATTTCTTCGGAATCTAAAACATTAAATGAATAAAGTCACCAATAAAAATGAACGTTAAATTAAAGTATTTGACCAAAGAAATGGAAGTAGAAGGAAAACAAGTAAAATTTTATGTGGAAGGTGCCATGAACTCCTTCACATTGACTAACTGACTAATCGACTAATCGACCAACTGACCAAAGCACTAACCAATGACTGTTTAACCAATGGACCGAATATTGTTGTACTAGAATATCCAACAATGGACGATTGAAGATGTGAAACATTTCAAGAATATAAGCAGTTTTATTAGGCGATTTTATGAAGTATATAAAAAGGATTGCGAACGCATGCGTTCCTTTTTAAATTACACAGAACACAGAAGAGTTTTATAAGACTTTTGTTTATTTTCAACTGACGTTGGTGGCCCGCTGGTCAGTGATTGCTTTGTGATTTTCGGATCTACTTAACATCGAAATGACATCTCTTTTATGGACTAAAGTTATGGGACCGCTCCCACATAAATCGCATCCGAGTGTTTGTTGGTCTTTGGTTTCCTCTCAATGAAAAAGGAATGTTTGGCCACATTGGGCAACCGAGTAAATAATACAAAGAAGCAGAGATTCAATCATAAAATCGAGAAAAGAAAGAAGAACGAAACAATAAGAAGGCAGGAACAGGAAATGAGAATGTATGCATATGGTCTTTCTCAACCATTCAGTTAGTCAGGCAGGCAGGCAGGCAGGCAGGCAGGCAGGCAGGCAGGCAAGCAATCAATATACTCGTGCACTATGGAAGCCAGAAGAGAATGTTTTTGTACACATATGCTGTGCTGTGCTATGCTACTATGTGTGTGACATCATCGCCCATTATTACATGGGGTCGGTTCAGTAAAATCACCAGATATGAAGAACAATGCGTCCAAAGAGCAATTGAGCTACTGACAATGAGACACAAGCAACGAAAGACGCAAAGTGGTGGCCAAATGGCCTATTTCGATAGAGTGTTGTATTGTGTTTGTTGGTTGGTTGGTTGGTTGGATGGTTGCTTGGCTGAAGCAACTTGGTAAATAATATAAAGATGAAACAACTTTTGGCCAAAATAATTATAATCCAAGAATAGACGCACATTTGCTGCTCGTTCAGTCATTCATGGGACATTCAATTGTCTTGAATCTTTCAGTTTTCCGTTTTGGCGAATGAGTTATGTCCTTTGTTCATATGTTGACAACAATTGCCAAACGATTTTAGTGCCATTCGCACTCTGCTACTCTAAACTACAATACTATATACAACGAGTAGTAACGGATGCAAGCTGAAGTATTGTAAAATACAAAATAATATTGTATAAGAGCAGGTCACTTTGCTACTGAATAGTCGTGTTAGATTTTTCTTTTGAGCTCCTTGATTATACTCATGGAGTCTGCGTTGTCTACATTTTGATTTATACTGCGGATACAATGCTTGCCTCATTTATCTATCTATCTATCTATCTATCTAAGTATCTATCCATCCTAAGGCCAACTTTGTTTTATGAGCTATTAGTGTGTGGCATACATATGCTTTATTTCCTATTATTCTATAAAATTTAATAGAGATATTTCTCTGACATTTATGTGTATAGTCAGACACCTTGATGGATAAATACTAGAATACACTATTTAAAGAATTTCATAAAAGGCCACACGCAGATATGATAATACTTAATATTTTATATATTTATTTGCTAAAAAAGTCTCCATATATTTGTAAATATAATAAAATTGTAGACCTTGAAGTGTTTGTGCGCGCATCATACAAAACCTACTTAATGAATTTAAAATCGAATTACTAATAGATAAGAAGCTTTATTGTGAGTAACATTTAGCATTTATTTCATTAAAATAGATTTACTGAATAAAAAGATATTCATTTTTAATTTTAGCAAAGATGAGTAATGGTATAATTTCTTTCTGTATAAGATGTTCACTGAGAGCGGCACAAGAAAGACAGAGACAGTGTGTTCCGTTGTTCAGCTGCTTCTTGAATTTTGTGTTGTTAATGTTATTGTGTTTTTCTTGAGTGCCATGAGATCCGGGCAATGCCTTACGTGGCAGTTTTTGCATAAATTAGCACTAGTTAATTTCAAAAAGTCAAAGAGATTAGTTTAGATGATTACAACTAAATCGATTTGTGATAGTCTCCTTCCCACAATTACTAAAATGTTAATAGTCACATTAAGTTCTCCGAAGGGCATTAAAATGACATAATCATAAAATGAATGATTACATATCCCAGCCATTGATGATTCTGAAGGTTATGAACGGATATTGCAATTGTAATTTAGAAGTCAAACCCTTTAACAAAAGCATTACAGTAAGGTTGGCATTGGTGCTTGCTAATAAATCGCATAATTTAAGTGAAAAAACAATAAAAAAAAAAAAATATATAAAAAAAAAAAGGATAAAAAGGATCAAAAAGTAGACACAAATACACTCACACTAACCATACATACAGTGCGAGTTTAGTGAGTTTTCTTTCCTTTTAGGGGTAAAAAATTATATTTTTGAACAGAAAAAATATTGCAAAAAGGATTCGGTTAGGGTTTGGTCTACTATAAGTAACATAAGTATAACCCTAATTCATTGGAAAATTTATACACAATATCGCAATAAAACTGATAGAAGAATACGATACGCAAAGGGTAGTGAGTGGGATAGGGTAGTGCAAAGGATCTTATACCTGTTAATTATGTCATATTGATGTCATTTCCACAAAAAAAGAGTAAAGAAAAAAAAAAAATAACGAGAAAATGAGAAAATTTGGACAAATAGAAACGATTTATGATTTAATGACTCAAAGTCATGGCTGCATGTGGTACAAAAGTCAATTGTGGGCGATTCCACAAAAACATAAATTTCTGTTGTTCTAACAAATTTGTGTGGGATTCAAAATGACTGACTCTGTTTGTACTCGTAAAACCAATTTATAGATATACAATTTTGACTGACTTTCGATTTAAAAAGTTAACAAGGAAAACCAAAGTAGGTATAAAGATTCAATCTTAGGCAAGACTAGTCCAAGATACTTTCCCTAGTGTTTCCTGTTTACACTTACTTTACTTTAATTTCAAAGGTCTCAGTCGAACTTATTTCTTAATGCACAATTATTGCCATGACACACAGACCAAAGCAACAATTTTCAAATTCACTATAACAGTGATTTAAATTATTCAGTTTAACCTTGAATTATGTTTACTTATCCTCAAAAAGAAAATAATGAAAAAGTTAATTCTTATTTACTATAAACAGAAATAATGAAAATTTAATTGAAAATTACTAGGAAAAGTTTATCAAGTTACAATGGGAGTTGAGTTTTTGAAGTGAAACTTCTTTTGTGGGGCTGGTCAAAAAATTCAGAGTGAAAAAATAGAAAATCGTAACTTTTTTTTTTTTTTTTTTTTTGATTCTGTATCTCAAGAACCGCACTAGGTAGATACTTCAAATTTTCACAGAGTGTGCTATATCCACAAGAAATCATGAAGTTTCCACCGGAAAACTCAGAAAATGTCAATAAAAAAATTACAATTACTTGTGTGTTGTACAATAACAAGCAAATGTAAGAAGAAACGAGAAAAAGAAACACGTACAGAAGCTCTCTGTTGACCTAATTTTTGGGCAAGAGGGAACAAACATAGACTGGACAGAATATTTTGGATGCAAATGTTCTATTGTAGTATTTGCTTTGAGATGATCTCTCTCACTCTGTCTGTTTTTAAGAAAGTACACATCTATGACATATACAAGGGCACACGTACAATTTTTCCTTCCTTATACAAGAATGCGAATATATAAAAATCTGCGTTCGTATAAATTCATGCCCGGTTTACATATCTAATCATATCAAAGATACATAGGTCATTATGTAGGAGTGTAGCGAATTTTTGGTCATTTCCAACTGTTGTTGGTCATATCGATTGTTTTTAGCTTTTTCGTGATGTGAAAATAAAAGACAATAAACGAACAATACCGTACCGATACGAGTACTTTTAACAAATACTCACTTGATACTCGTTTCCAAACTATCGATGCCAAAAGTAATTATTATCGATACGTACTCATATCTAATCGTTTCGCTCTGAAGACCTCAATAAATTAAGCTGTAAAAATTGTGAGAATTGCTTAAACTTTTTATGAAAACATTGAGATTATTTCGAATACGAAATATTGAGTGTGTTGTCATACAAGATATCAAAAGTAAACAAAAGATCCGATTTTTCGTCAATTCAACTTAAAAATGGCATCGCATTCGAAACGTAGTCGTGGTGAGAAACCTTCGGAAGCAAGCAAGCTAGGAATCAAAAAGGAGAAACCGAATATTGTGGACACAAACTGGAATATAGATGACTATAGAAAGGATTACGAAACTGATAAACATTGGGCATTGCGGCGTAAATTCATGGAAATGCATAAAGAGAAATTTCCAGAGGACCGGCTGGTGTGCCTAGCCCAAACATTCGTGAATATTGAATTCTTGGGCTGCCTGTATTCCGAAGAAACTATGAATTTGATATCAGAATTAGCCCAGGATTTGGACATATACTAATCAAATCATGCTAGCAAATTGTCTAGATCCTATGATGCGAAGGTAGACGCAAATAAAATTAACAGAAAAATCTTTTTGCTTAAAGATTAATATATGTAATAATTACTTTAATATAAAACTGTAATAAAATGTGAAAAACATTGGTAACAAAACCAAAATCTATAGAGATTTATTATAGGATGGGAAAAAATGGGCGGTGGACGGCGTTTCTTCATGACTATCAGTAGGAACTTTTGGTAATGGGAAGAATTGAATCTTTTTTATAGCTTGAAATATGACAAATTTATTGTAATGCCCAATTGTAAATAAAAACTTACGTGGAGCGTTTGGCTGATGGGCCCTATGAGTTTGGCATGTGAGTATGAATGTGCATGTATCAATTATTATTGGAGATCATAACATTATTAGATGATAACATTATTGGTACTGGCTATGTTGAAAATCGTTCAGCAGCAAGATATATGCTTTGGTTGTAATGCTTACACAATATTATATTATTATATTAATGTCACGATGAAACTGTTTCAGATTGTTGAAAAGGTAAGGTACTGGATGAGTCTCATTATACTATTCATGAAGTTTGTAACACACAGAAGGAGACATCGCAAACCATATAAAGTAAATATGTTTGTGATTTGATGATACGAGTTGATTTAGCCATGTTCGTCTGTCCGTCAGTACGCGTACTATTCCTTCAATTTTTGAGCCACAGAGTTAAAATTTTGTACGAAGCTTCATTTTTAACATACGTAGCATTTGTCGGAATAAGCCGAATCGGACCACAAGTGGGGGTACCTCCCAAACAAACCCCCTACTCAAATTTATATTCTTATTAGAAAAACTTATTTTGAAATTTAATTTCAAGATTCTAGGATTGCTGGGTATCGCATAGCTCTCATACAAAAAACCTTTTCTAGGGGCTGCGTGAAGAGTATTACATCTTTGGCATTGTCGAAAATACCATTCTTTCTGGTTTTCATTTTCTTTACATATTTCTTTATGTTTTTTTTTCCGGAATTAAATTATTATCATAAAATTGAAAAAAAAAAATATTGCAAAATTTAACATTAACAACAATTTCTTGTCCAAATATTGTCAAGCAAAGCAATTTAAGATTCACCAAACAATGATGAATGATGATCAAATACTCTCCTCGAATTAAATGAATTGAGTTAACTCCTTCGCAAGTGAATAAATATTGTAAAATAAACGAAATGTAAATGGAAATGGAAATGGAAATGGAAAAATGGCTTCGTCGAGGTGTGAAAATGTGAAAAATCAGTGAAAATGCCTAAACAAACATTTGCATCAACAACATAGCCAACAACCAATACGAAACACGATGAAGAAGTTAGGGAAATCGGGGAAGTTGAGTTCGTTGAAGTTGACAAACGTTAACGAATTGTTGTTGACTAAATATTTGTCAACAGGCAAAACTAACACACACACACACACACACACACACACACACACACACAGACACATGCACATGCACACATACATATGTATAAATATATACATAAGCGTTTTACTTGAATTTGAATCCTTTTTTGCCACCTTAAGTGCGTTTAGTCAAAACGATACGCGCCTAGAGAAAAGGTTAAACAAAAAAAAACACGACAAGCAAAGGAAAAATCACCAATCATCAATGGACCAACTAAAGTTAGAGTCCAACAGAAGTTACAAAGGATCCGCCAACAACAAAGGATAAATTCCGTCAATGGACAAAAGCCGTCGCTTGTTTGTTCATTCGTTCGTTCACTCTTTTCTACTACTAGTATGTACCACGTATGTGCAATGCATTACGTTACGTGACTTTGACGTGTCTATGGAAAAAATGGAAATGAAAAAGTCAGAAGTGAGATATGAGATATGAGAAGAGAGAGCATAGCTGAGAAATCAAATGGAAAAGAGTTTTGTTTTTTCTTTTTCTATTTGCTCGTGCCAAAGAAAGGATTCTCCGGACAAGGATTTGCGCGGCTCGAGAAAACCGCTCAAAACAATGACCAAAGCACTCGCTTGTTTTATCTTCTTTTGTAACATTTCAAGTGTGTGTATGTGTGTGTGTGTGTGTGTAATTTCCATGCTAAGCAAAAAAGGACTTCATCTGAGTATAATACCAATCTCAGCAACAACAAAAACAAAAACAGACAGAAGCACAAACGATGCAACCTTAAGTCAGCCAAGTCAGTCAGAGTTTAGTTAGTAAGTTTTATGAGTTGAAAATGCAAAAACGAGAAAAGAGGAAAAAACAGAAAGAGAAAAAAAAAAAGAAAAACAAAAAATATGATGGAAAAAATACACAAAGATTTTGCAATTTATTGGCAGAGCCTAACGTTTTCTATGGAATGCATAGTGAGAAGAACTATTACTACAATGTCCTTGACTTCACGTTCAACCAACCAACCAACCAACCAACCAACCAACAAAGTTTTCCATAGGCTTAGCCTTAGGATTGATATTCACATTCGTTTTTATTACCGTAAGTCATACGGTGTCTTTGTGGCAATTCGCTATTCATAAATCTTCATGCTGTGAGTGGAAGTTGTAAGGATAATAGTAGTGTATGTTCTATGTAAGATTGCTAGAGATACGATTGGAGTGGATGAGCGAACAAGCCGAGCCATTGATGCAACTTGCTGTAATTTTTTTCCTATTGATGTTGTATATTTTTTGCATGGGTTTTCCAAATAAAGGTAACCAAAGATCATATAACTTGGTTCTTCTTATTTAGTTAAGTATTATGTTTTAACAAATTTCTTAACTACTGCTATTCAATATCAGAAGGCGGACTATTATCGCGGAAAAGGATTTTATGGGCATACAAATAAGTAGTCCTTGACAATTTTGGCAAATTCTGGCAACTACAATACATATTTAGAAGGGAGATAGGTGGCAGTGGTTTCGATGGTCGATGGTAATGGTAATGTTGGTCTATTATTCCCATGAGTTTAGTCAATAAACACACTTGTCACAATACACAACCATTGAAAATCGAATCGAAGAAAAATTGAGAAATGAAGAAAATAAATTTTGAAATTGGAAAAACGGAAAATTCTGATTTCTGATTTCTGAAGGGCAAAAAAATATCACAATAAAAAATGAAGAAGTTTGGAGTGATTTTAAATTGGTCTGCGGCCAAAAGCGTGACGCGTCAAGGTTATTAAATCCTTTACGCATACAAAAAAATGCCAAGGAATAAAAGGATTTTTATGACCACATAAAAGTAAAAAAAAAAAAAAAAAAAAAATTAAATCAAACAATTTATAAAGGACAAATACATATATCGATGGGGTGTTGGTGGCAATGGTGGTGATACTCAATCGGTAGAAAAAATAGAAAGAAAAAAAAACAATTGAATGGCGGGAGTTGTCAGTTGGTGAGCGGGTGGCTTGCTATCAAATGTTGTTGGTCGATAGATCTGTCGTTATCGTCATCGTAGTCCTCTACATCCGCATCCGCATCCGCATCCGCATCCGCATCCTCAATCTTGTTGTCCCTCCCGTTTTCATAGTCAAGAATGTAGAATGTGTCATTAGACATGGCAAATTTATGATTGTTGTTGTGATTTCAACACATACACCATAGTCACATACTCGTCGTCGTCGCATTCCCATTCCCATTCACACTCCTTTTACTCCTTTTATTTAATTTCCTTTTATATTTCTTTTTTGATTTTTTATTTTTGTTGGTAAAACTTCTTTTTTTTTCACGCATTGGCCATAAACTCATAAATTCTATAAATTGTTAGGCTATTATTTTCGATGCTGTCAGAGCAATATTGCGTCGATTCAACTCAACTGAACTGAACTGAACTCAACTCAACTTGATTCAGCCAAACGAAACCAAAATAACCAA
The DNA here is from genome assembly GCA_037040105.1 of Amiota albilabris. Classification (NCBI taxonomy): domain Eukaryota; kingdom Metazoa; phylum Arthropoda; class Insecta; order Diptera; family Drosophilidae; genus Amiota; species Amiota albilabris. The sequence goes on along the minus strand of JBANCV010000140.1, from coordinate 16,138 downwards.
CCCACTTTAACCCATTCCAATTATATTGCAGAACATTTTGTCGCGAAACAATTCAGTAATTCAGTCACAGTTTAGTTTCAATGATGCTTATGTATACGACTTCTGCCACCAACTCTTTCCTTAACGAGAGCAGAGCTTCAGTTATTCGTCATGGGAGACACATGTGTTCACTTTGGTAAAACGGTAGTACAATGAGATTTGTTAGCTCCGTTAGTTATACGTATGTATATGCAATAAAATGAAATCAAGAATAATATAAATTATAAAAAAAAAAAAAAAATATCTCCAATCTAAAGGAAACATTCATCTATGTTTACTAGTTTATTATGTCCACCATATACTCTACCAAGGAGATAATAATTTGTTCGTACTTGTATAACCATTTAGGAATGACTTGTGGAGCAAACCTTTCTGAGCATCATCGAAGGATCGCAAGAAAGTGGTGCCAAATAAATGAAATCGTTTCTAAAGTTAACTGGTCTTGAAAATACCAAAGCTACATTTTTAAAAAACCCTGTTGGTTATTTATTTATATATTTATTAAATCGTGACAATTTACTGTCAATATAAAAGTAGTAAAACTAAACTAAAAGTAAGAAAGTAACAAACAAAGTGTTTCAAGACAATAAAAAAAGTTCGTTGGGATATGTGAACCTCTGAGCGATTTATAGTTCAGCTATACTACAGAGTGAACCGTTTCCCGAAGTCAGCGAATTAGGATGATATTAAGCGCAGAATGCGAGATCTCAGGGGAGAGGATGTGATAGCAATTATTATCAAAAGTGCATAGAACTCGGAAAGGATCATTATGCCAAAGTTAGTTATGCAACTATTCAAAGGTAAAGGGACAAAGTTTCTACCAGAAAGACTGGAATTTTAGCTGATTTAAGAGCTCAGCATAAATCAAACGTAGTACCTGAAAAACCGATATCGATGCTAGATCTAGCAGTGCTTGACTTAATGAGCACTGGAGAGGTGAAGAGTCATCTGGGTCTTCTGGGCCAAGAAGTAGGCTTTAACAAATAATTTATGAAAATCCCATCATTATATAACTTAGGTTCATAGTGTTGCCATTAAATACAAATTGTGGCATATAGAGTGTCTCAGTGATGAAGAAATATTTAACTTGGATGAACATGATTGCTGTAAAAAAAATTGGAACAGCCAAGGCGGACTTGTTACACTCGTGTACATACTGGAAGATAGTAAAGGATATGGATGGCATTTCGTTATAAAAGAAACATATTGCAGTGTTTCATATCAACATAAATGTATGCTGAGATGTATATATAACTTTTGGACAACGAGTTAATAAAAAAAAAAAAGAGTTGAGCTCAATAGAGATGATTAGACATGTCAGCACAGCACACAGTACAAAGGTCACTAAGATATTTTTCTTCATCTAAAAACATGCCATTACTGGACTGGCCACCTATAAGTCCCATAAAGGATATCTGGGCTTTTATCTCCGCCATATTTTATAAGAATGGAAGACAATTTGATATAGGAAAGGAGTTAAAAGCAATAGGAGCAATACAATGGCCAAATAACCAGAAATCATTTCCAGACTCCATGCCCTTTCGGAAAAATCGTAATATTGGATGTTATGCCTGAGAATTTCTTAACTTGACTATTTTTATACTCTTCACGTAGTGTCATGAATTTCTTAACTTGACTATTTTTATACTCTTCACGACACTCATGAAGTTTGTAACATACAGAAGGAGACATCGTAGACCCCATAAAGTATATATATTCTTTATCAGTGCAATGAGACGAATTAATCTTGCTATGTCTGTCCGCCCGTCCGTCTGTCTGTCTGTTTGTATCTATACAAACTCGTCCTTCAGCGTTTTAGCTAGAGTACTGTTCGAAGCATTCTTTTTCATGTCCTTATTAGAAAAACTTTTTTGTTTTTTGTGCTCCCGAAATGAAATTTGAAAACTGGAAGTGCTTGACCCATAAACAAAAGCCAGTAAAATTTCAAGACTGTAAAGAGGTGTAGCTCCCATACAAGTCCCCTTATCAAATTCATGTTCTTATTACAAAAATTTTTTTTGTTTTTAATGCTATCATCTTGAAATTTAGACACAATAAGTTTCTGATTTGTCATCAACCATTTAAATTTCAACATCCTCGGATTACTGGATAGTATAGCTCTCATACAAAAAACGTTTTATAGGGGCGGCATGAATAGTATTACATCTTTGGCATAGTCGAAGTTACCCTTCTTTGTAGTGTTATATTTTTTTTAATACATAAAATAGATCAATCATCAATTATTTGGGTTGATTAATATGTTTTTGAGTAATATAACCTCTTAATTTAAATTTCTCTTAGGCAAAGAGTTTAAGTTTCTAACAGCATTTCATGCTAACACCCACAATGTGCAGGAAAACTGATATAAATATTTGTTTTAAATCCATCGTCTTGTGATTGAACATATCTCTGATTCTAGTTCTTTAGCCATATAGCAAACATTGCATGGAATATTGATTCATTTAGAAGTCTTTTAATGCTCTCCTATATTTAATATATGCATTTTAACAACACATTTTTTTAAGGAACTGTTTACTCAAATCATATTTGTTTCTTAATTAATCACTTAATAAACTAATTAATTTATTATTAACACAAATAAGCCAAACTAAATCAAACCAAACCGAATCAAGTTAAAGATCTACAACCTGAAACATGAAACTACAAAATGTAACGAATAAACAATTCACACTTGTTTGGGTCAAAATTTCCCAAAAAAAAAAAAAAAACCTTTTCTTTTATTTAATTGTTTTTTTTTTTTTTTTTTGGAAAAGTAAATTAATCATTTATCACGCGACTAACAATAAACATGGATTTTTTTTTTTTAGTGGATTTCTTCGGAAACCGAAATCCCAAAGCAGTGAAAATGTTTAATAACAACCCAATTTATAAACAATCACACAAGGAAAGAAGAATGAATAGATTTCCCAACTAAAGTATTTTTCTGAATGAAAATGAGAGGAGGATAAGAATCGAACTGAACTGAATTGAATCGAGTCGAATCGAATCGAACTGAACTGAACTCAACTGAACCAAAACCAAACAAACAAACAAACAAATACATAAACAACATTAAAGAAGTGAATTTTCTTTTATTTGTTGTGTTGTTCTTTAATATTTTGTTATTGGAAAGGGAGAAATCGGAAAATGTCATGGTCGAAGGCAAATTGTAGAATGAAGCAATGCACAACAAACTGAGAGAAACAAGTGTGTCTGAAGCCTGCTTGATGCGCTCGGGTCCCATTGTCTGGTACCATCAGATTGAGTCAGAGTTGCTTAGAACTTTGAGTCAGTAGTTTAGGCAGACTATTATGAATGATTTTTGATATTTTTATTTGCCTCAAGAGAATTGATGTGTCAATGGATCTCGTTGCCGATGTTTAATAGAGGATTGTTTGTTGTTTTTATTTTATTGTTGATACTGTTGTTGCTGTTGTTGTTGCTGTTGTTGTTGTTTGCTTTCCCTTTTACCTTTTTATTGGTTTCATTTTCTTTAAGACAGAAGACAAACTGGTCGATCTTGGTCAATAATATGTACAGCAGCAGCTTTTCTGGCATGGGGATTTGTGGCAAGTAGAATACAAAGAGGAACAACAACAATGATATTTAATGACATGATTTATGATTTCAATTCAAAAACTTCCTTGCTTATATCTTACTATACGTAATAATATAGCAGTATAGTATAGATCGACCGACAGACATCTCTTCTCTGTTCTTTATTTTTATTGCGTTTATTCAATTGTATCATCATCCTTTTCATTCAAAAAAGAAAAAAAAAAGAAAAAAAGAGTCCTGGGTTGCACATTTTGGTGGCCACAGATTTTGTGTTTGAAAATCTTAATAAATGTTTTGATAAATTGGATAGATATTCTTTCTTTATTTTTTGTGTGACTCCTCCACTCGACTCCATCGAAAAGAACAGCAGGTGTTCGATGCTAAGCACCACCGATTCATAAAAAGATCTTGACCGGTATTATCAACATTAACGGCTTAATTTAACCGCCAGTGTGGCCATGTGGTTCCCATTCAAACTGATTCCGAACTACAATATTTATTAGACTTAAGAACAACCCAGCAGCAAAGCAATGTTGGGATTAATTCTTTCAGTAAACAAAGCACAACATTAGAGAACCATTAGCTCAATATTGATGATCTTATTAGGGGTACAATATAAATGAAGACCACTTTATTTTTAAAATAATCTACTATCCTTTCGCTCTGGGCCTGGTTGGTTCTGTCTAATTCTCAAACAAGTTGTCAAACTTAACCTCATCGTTTGTGTTGGCATTAATCTAAAGACTAAGTGACTTTATGCTTCCTCAAAAGATACAATTTTCTCACGCCAAAATATTTTTCCTTCCCTTTTCTTTTCCTTTTATTTCTGTTTTCTCATTTTGTTTTTATATTTTTTTTTTTTTTTTTTTTTTTTGGAATTTCAAAACAAGAATAACAGAATTCCTATCTTATTTTTTCTACGAATTGTGCCAATTCTTTGGCTTTTTGTGGTATTCTTAAATTCTTTTCCTTTCGTCTACAATTGACATATTTATTTCTTGTTGACATATTTCCTGCTTTTGTCTGATGAACAGCATGTAACCACATTATTTTTGGCCTGTCTTCATTTTTGACCACAAATCTCAGTAACTCGCATGAGAAGAATAACTAACTGACTAACTGAAACACAACATTGACCTCTGTGGAAAATAAAATTATAGTAAGCAGGTAATAAGATGAATAAACAAATTAGAGGAAGAATCTAAACAAAATCATCGAAGAAAAACATCTCTCTTTTCAATCATGAAAGAGACTCTTTGCAACATTTCAGTTTAGTATCTCAAATATTAGGGAAGTGTTTTGTTTACAGTATGGTTATTATAATTTCTAGTAAATAAATCATATAAAATATATTCTACAGCAAAGACCAGTTGAAAAATTTCTATATAAAATTGCAAAACTAGAGGAGTAATTTATGTTAAATAAAACCAAGCAGATAATCCAAAGTTTGAATTGATATAGTAAGATACATATGCTGTATGGATACTCCAAAGTAACAGCATGGACGATAGATGATATCAGATGGAGGCAGTTGTTTGTTTGATGTTTCCTGAATATTAGAAGATATTTCTTAACTTAACTCCTGAACGCATTAGTACCTTTAAGAAGAAGCCCAGATAAACAATTCACCTACCACCTTTACTAAGTATAAAAACAACTTTATATAAAAAAAAAAAAAAATCCGCAACATATCCTTTTGACTAACAGTTTAAAAGACTCACTTCAATAATTTCCTCAACTTTTTCTTTTTTTTTGATTTGTTATTTCATAAGTGAACCATTATCCGGGAATGAGTACCTTCAAATGTCGTTAAAAGAAAAAACGATTTCCCAAATTTATTGCACTATAATTGTTCAATGTTGAAGTATACAATTTTATTTTTATTTATTTATTTTTTTTTTTTTTTTGATCAAAATAAACGGAAAATTATAAAAAAAAAAAGAAAGAAAATGAGAACAATCGACCAACAAAAGGAATCTGAATCTGAGTTTTTTCCTCTTTCACTTGTTTCACATGTTTTTTTATGGATTTTTTTTTTTTTTTTCATTTTGGTCAAGAGCCAACAATAAAAATTTAAATAAAAATAAATGACCAAATCCATGCTTGAATGACCAAAGACTTTCGTATTATTGAATGACGCCCAGGGATTGAACACAACAGCAGAGAACATAACAGAATAGAACAGTTTTTGGTTAAATTGACTATTGAATGAAATGAAAGGTTTGCTATGAACCGATGAAAACTGATCCGATCAAAATCGGGGCAATGGCAAAATGCCAATGTGCTTTGACAAAGGAGCAATTCAACTGTTATGTGGGCACAATTAAACAACAAGAAAGTTTCTCATTCACCTAGGAGACTAGTCGCAGAGTTTTTATTTGTTTTGCTTTGATTATCCTTGAACATTTTCAGTTTTATACTTACTAAATTTCTGTTATCAAGATGAGAGTATAGTTTTTTTTTTATTTGATTTGTTTAATTTAAGTTGTTAATCTTAAATATCTGTAACTTCTGAATTTATCAATGTATATATAGAGACAAAACAGAATGACATCCAATTTTCATACTGACTTCAGAACACAGTAAAAGCTTATTAAGTAGATTTAGCTTAGGCCCAGAGACATTACAGAGCCACTGCTTGGGATAACATTCCCGTTTTATGATTACTGAACGATTTGTCGTATGGTTTAACGTGAAAGTGATAGGTATGGACATTGAGTGTTTAAACTCTTCACCCACTGTTCAATGAGGAGTACATAGATGTTTCTGAAGAAGAGTGAAGGCCTACGTCCCTACCGAGAGTTTTTCATCACTTAGTAATGAGAGGTCAACCATAAAAAACGTGTGCAAGACTGGCGCCAACACATTGCCCTGAGGAACTCCAGCTCTTATTTCTTTTTAGTAAGACTCTTGATCCTCCTATTGTGGAGGTACGAGCAAAGCAAGAAAAAATACTCTGTCAGCATCAGTTTCTTGAGCTTGTACTAAACGCCTGCGTTTCATACTCGAACAACAGCTTGACGACCATCCAACAAGGCAGCCGAACAGTAAGTATCCTCTGTTTGCAAAAGCGTTCAAAACTTTTTGTACAACTCGGTGACATTGCTCTGGTGTTCCATGGTGAAGCATGCGCCTTTCATCCATATTAACCAGAAGTAGTCTTTCGAAATACAAACACATGTTTAATTCAATGGAAATTGATTTTTTTCATTTTATTCATGTTACCATATCATACCTATATTGAAGAGATTAAAATTCCTTGAACAATTGGCTGTTGCTTGTTGTTTGACTTGCTATCTGGTACAATAATACAAATTTTGAAATTGATTAGATTATCAGGTGGACAAATCTGATGAGCATTTAATGAATATAGCAATCAATGAAGTTGTATTCTTAGATAATTATCTCAATCTATCTAATAGTATAATTTAATCGATAGTGGGCTATAAAACATTTATAAAAAACATACCGTCAAGTGTGAGTCCGACTCGCACATGATGGGTCCCGTACCATCATGCAAGGTATGAAGAAATATTTTTCACATATTGATTTATTCAACTTGCTCAAAATGAGATTGTCTTACTGCCAATTATTTATTGCAGTTGCAAACTTGAATAGTTTTAAAAATAAAAAACAGCAAGAACAAAAAAAAATTAAACAATACATGTCCTACCTCATCGGTGTAACAACCGGTTCTACTAGCGCCGATTACTACTAGCGCCATACAATGTTTAACTTTTGTGATCACAAAACATGAGGTTGGTATGATAGCACAGCGCATCTCAGTTTTTGTGAGAATTTTTGCTGCTCTCAGTGCATATTGGAACACTGGTTTCTTGTATGGATACACCTTTAATTTATTCAATTTATTTTATTTTTATTATTTGTCGTTATAGCGGCTATTGACATTCACACTCTATGAAAATTTTAACTGTCTAACTATATCTGTTCATAAGAGAGAGTTTCCGGATAGACGGACGGACAGCGAGGGCTTGGTAATAAGGTCACTTTGGCACCCTTTGGTTACGAAACTCTAAAAGTACTTATTCCAAGGATCCAGGAGCAAAAACATTACTTAGAAAACGTAAACTTTTGCTCCACATTTGCTTCTGTTGGATGACATTTCAAACTTTTCGCCTCTATCCATTTTATATGGTTTCTATGCCTTAAAGTTTTTCAATTGCAAGATCACAGCAATAAATAATTTTTATTTAAATACAAGAAATCATTTGAATAAACAATATACTTACTAGTTAGTTTAATGTTCAAAGAGTTACTAGACTAAGGATATGACAAACTCGTTGCCCATGCGATATTGATTATTTATAAAATCTTTAAAATGTAAAAAAAAAAAAAAAAAAAAAAAAATTGTATATTAAATTATTTGTTTTCTTGTTTCATCAATAATTTCTGTTTAATTAAATTTACCATCCTCATTTTCAATTTAGTTTTCATTTTATTCCATCCTTGATCCTTTTCTTTCCCCCCTAATCTTTCAAAGGTTTTTCCTTCTTTTTTTTTTATTTTTTGTTTATTCGAAGCAACGAATATACAATAGAAATCAAAATCAACTTCGTTCCGCTTGCAAAATACCCACTCAAAAAAAAAAAAAAAAAAAAAAAAATAATAATAATAAAATAAATAAATGAAAAAATAAAAGAGAAAGAGAAAGTGAAAGTGAAAGTGAAAAGAGAAAGGAATGGCAGCAAATCAGTTTGCGTGATGTGGGGATGATATAAAAATTTACGCGAGTTTTCCGCTGATTAGCGTCGCGTTGTAAAATGAAAAGCAAAATTTAATTTAAAACGCAAAAATGGCCACTTCCGGCATGCAAAACAGAATGAAGACAATGAAGAATGAAAGTTGATGGTGATGTTTCTACGAATAATAAAAGAAAAAAAAAAAAAAAAAAAAAAAGAAGAGGAAAATCTGGGTGGCATGTTAAAGTCAAAAATTAGTTTATGGTGAACCTTTACTGAGAGTTGACTTGGAATTTGCAAGCAGTTTTAGATTACTTATAACAAAAACGAAAAAAAAACTGTTTGAGTTGGGAGTCTCAAAATTGCGCATTCTTTTTATTGATACAAGGACCACCACCATCAGTTTCACCACCATTTACCATTTACTTGCCAATATGAGCTGCTGCCTCCAATCAAAGACTCCCCCCCCCCCCCCCCAACAATTCCTTAATTTCAATTCACCACTCAAAACACGCAAGTGTAACAAGACAATTGACGAACTTTTCGTCCTTGTATAGAATTCAAATTTGAAATCTCATATTCAGACTTCTTCCTTTGGTTTGGTTTGGTTTGGTTAGGTTTCGTTTGGTTTGTTTTGGTTTTGTTTGGCTAATAACAAGTGATTCTTGTAAGTATTTCGGGTGTGGGTTCACTGAGGCCAAATGTTTTTGCCGCCCTCAATAAACAAGTTGGTGAATGCGAGAGTGAGCAAGTCAGTGGGTGATTGAGTGAGTCAGTGAGCCTCCTTGTTAATTTGTTGTTTTTGTTGTTGGCCTGATTTACCGTGATGCTGATGCTGATGCTGATGATGATGATGATTCAATGGTGGTGGTGAGTGATTACTGTCCGGATGCGGACATAGAGACTCGAGACTCAGGCGAGAGGACGAGAGACGTCACACAAGCGGCTCGCTTCATCCTTATTAATGTTTTCTAATAAGTCACCGTCGATAGGTTTTATTTTTAATTTGATGTCGAATTCGCCATTCACTCTTATTTCGTTTTTTTTTTTATCTTGAATTGTTTGGATTTTTTTATATGAAAATTTCAATTTTGGTTTTTTCGTTTTGCTGCATGCATTCAGTCAATTTGAGTGACTGAATGACTGACTGACTGGGTGAGTGAGTGAATGAATGAATGAGTGACGTTTGGTCTTGGTCGGTTTCAGGAAACCGGAAACCAAGAGAGTGCTTTTGTTATTATTCCTGTTGAGCACGGGGCCATAAGAAAACAATGGCATTCCTCATCACCAACATCATGTTGATTATCATTATTAACAAAAGCAATACCAACAGCATCATTATCACCATCATCATCATCATCATCATCATCATCATCATTATTGTTATCATTATCATTATTTTTTTTTTTCATTTTCCTTAGGGCATTCTTATTATTTTAAGCGATGTTGCCTCTTGTTCAGCTTGTTGTTGTGGCTATTGTGTGGTAATGTTGCCACTTTGTTATTTTAAGCTTACTTTCGTTATGAATTTTCAATTATTATTTTCATTTTTTATATTTCTTTGTTTTACTTTTTAATGAGCAAATACAATATGGTATACAAAATACTTTATTTTGTGGCACAAAACCGCCGAAAGGCAAAAATTCTTCCATATATCCTTATTGTTTTGCAATCTCTTGAAAACACCTTTTTATATTCAATAGAATTTTAGTAAAATTTTCATATATTTAAAAACAAACTAGCAGACAGAAACTTGGCCAAAGCTCAATTAAAAAACATAAATTAACTGAGTGAACTGACTACAAATCAGGGCATCAAAAGAAAGCCTCACTTTGGACACTGTCTAAGAAGAGAAATATTGTCAGCACCCCCATCATGTGGTAATGGGTTATTTGTTCTATGATCCTTGTACCATAGATAATTTTCTTTAATACTGTTTGTTTTTATAAGAAAATATCTATTACTTATTTTGTTTTCATTAGAAATTCAATGAATTTTTACAAGATTTCTATTTGCAATCCTCATGGTGATTATCTTCTGAGATATATTTATTTATAAGGAAAATATTCCAATATTATTTTCTTATTTAATTATTTTTATTATTGCATTTCATTTTTTTTTTTTCTTTTTCTTTTTCTTTAAACAAATCATTTTCAAAATTAATATGGCAGCCATGACAACCTGTGGCAGCAGCAACAGCAGCAGGTTCATCAATGCGAATCTGTGGATTTAAATGATATACAAGCGTGAACTCATTTGCAGCCGTTGCTGCTGCTGCTGCTCTTGTTCACACCATCAACCCCCCCAAATTCCTCATTCTATATTAGTATGTAGAATGTAGTAGTAAAGAAATGTTTCTACAATAAGTCTATGGTATAGTCCATGCAGATACACACCCTTCCATATCTTCTAAAAGATTCATTCATAGTGAGAGAATAATGAACAACAGAATCCGAGTGATAACGCGAAATAATTGCGTGACAACCATGTTGCGATAATTTTCAATTAAATGATTTTTTTTTCTTTTCCTTTCCTTTTTTGTTCAGTTGTCGTTTGCCACACGTTTGTGCCTGTGAAATCTATGAAAAAAGAAAAAACCGAAACTTACATGCTTACTCATATTGTATCTGTGTATCGGTGTATCTGTGTGGGTATTTGTGTGTATCTGTACAAGTGACAGAAGCGTGAAATTTCATATTAACAACAACAGAACAACTGATTTTGCTTTATTTTTCATTCATTCATTCATTCATTCATGTTGTTGTTGCTGTTGTTGTTGTAAGTAGTTGGTGTTGCCGAATGCCAAACAACATGCATGAGGCAATATGCCTACCAATAGCAACAACAACAAGAATAAGAACAAGAAAAAGAACAAAAAAGTAGCAATTGTGACAATTTATTTTTGTTGTTCTCATTTGATGTTGCTACTTGCTACTATTGGTGGCGTCTCTTATTGTTGCTACTGTGTTTGTTGCTGTTGGTGTTACGCTGTTAAAAAGTGTCACACTTGTGCGTCATTAACGCAAAAAGAAGGTCGTCATACTAGTCAGCATCATTCTCCTCAGTCGTCGGTCACAGCTGGTGGCTACATAAATATTGGAATGGGGTAGATGTGCAGCATATCCTGGCCCAATTGTTACCAGTGATTTGACTTCAGGGGTGGCGTCGCCATATTCGTATATCCTCATTTATATGTATATACATACATAAGTGTATGTGGGACTGTGCATGCGGGTGTATTGGGGGTGTCTCATGTATCCTATGTATTATTCTGTTGATGTGATGCCATCGGCCAACAACCAACCGTTGCCCCGTTGTCCGTCCACATATTTAGCGTTGTCAACCATCATTTGCTTCATCTCTTTGAGGGTTGACAACAAAAAATTATCTCACAACACCATGTTTCTTTCTTTTTGCTGATGCTGCTGCTGCTGCTGCTGCTGCTGCTACTCGTCCTTGTGATAATAATGAAACATTTGATGATAATGGACGGACGGATGTACGGATGACGGAGACGGAGAAACCAAGCAACATTGGGTGATGACTCTCCAAAGTTCTGCGGTAGCTCAACCCTGTTTCTATGGTATGGAAATCCTTTGCGTGTTAATTTGATTTTCTTACTTTGTAATTTGGCAATAATGTCAACAGTTCTTTTCTTGTTGTTGTTGTTGTTTTTGTTGTTGTTGTTGTTGTTATTATTGTCAATAACATAGAATACAAAAGGACAATGTAAATTTAAAGAAAAACACCAACATTCTTTGTTATGTTTATGGCTACACCTGACTTGCAGGTACCCTGCAATGGTGTAGCCTTTTGAATTAATATACTTAGGATCAAAAATGAATGAGACACACATATATATGTTTGTATGAAGATTCTCCTTTTAATTTCGATTCAAGATTAGTTGAAATCTATATAGTTTAGATATATTCATAATTGTAAGATGAATAAAAAAATTATATTTCTAAAGATCACCAAATTGAATATCAAGTGAATATGTAAAACAAAAATTCTAGAATCAGGAAAATATATCAATAAAATATTTATTGTATACTTTCCTAAGTATTAATTGTACTCTCTGTATGCAAATATTTAAATTTAAAACACTTCTTTCATGGATGAAGGGTATGTTACAGAGTATAGAAATAAACAGGATTTGACAATAAATTGATACTTTTAATAGTTGGGCGTCACAAATTTTATTTAATTTAATTCATGTGACTTACTATTTATCACTTTTGCTGATTTTCGACAGAATCCTTAAAAGAAATATTGCTTCAAGACTAAAGCATATGAGTATACACAATATAATATGCATATGGAAATAGCCAAAAACTTGATTGAATCGATTCAATGTAGAATATGTTCAATATATACTTGTATAGTAGAATAATGAAAATACTGAACGATTTTGATGATTTGAATCACCCAAAAAATATTATATTATTGGAATATAATCTTATAATCGGTTTTATCGTAAATAATATATTTTATAATTTATGAAATTCGAGTTCCAATGGTTTCCATTTCACTAGATCAGTGTCCTTTTGGAACACTGATTGAGAAACTATTAATCTTTAATCTAACTCCTCTTCTAAGCCTCTGATACTGTTGCATTTAAATATAATAACTAGGTTACAATTTATATAAATGAAAATGTACATGGGCGGATATTCATGAGCTCAAAACTCGAAAAGTACTTTACGGATTGCTCTGAAATACTGACACAACATTACAGTCAATTTGAGATGTGTTTTTAGATATTTATTATTTATATATTTGCTATTATTAATCTAATATTTAAAAAAAAATACATTTTAATGCTGCATACGCCATCTGTTGTCAAAAAAAGAACACACGGATTCTAACGCCATCTGTCGCTCATCCCATTATGTGTGTAGTTTAAATATAAAAAGTAAACTATTATGACAAAACATATTGACGGTACAAAATATGAAAGGAGTCAATTTCAAAAATGATATGAATGAATATTTGCAGTTTCTAACACAAAACAACGAACAAGTATTGGCTATACACCAGAACACTAAATCGGTCTGAAAACAGTTCTTTGACATTCACAACACTGCAAAACCGAAGCGAAGTCACAAAGAAATTACGCGTTAATAACCACAAGAAATAAGATGCAATTGATTGCATTTTGTTGCACCTAGACCGCGTCTACAACAAAAACTGAAATAACAACATTAACTAATATTGTAAAGATTGAGGAACAAGAACCCAAGAAGTAAAAACTAATTGCAACAAAGTTGTTGGCAATAAGACTCTAGCGGCCACGTGCTACTAAAATTGAATTGAATTTAATGCTACATAAAAATAAAATAGTTTGAAAAAACTTTCAAAATGCCAAAAGCTAAAAACAATAACCGTACCGGAATTTTTGTTAAATCTGAGAATGAAATGCCAGTTGGTGGCAAAAAAACGTCGACAATTCAGCAAAATATATCAGTTGTTGTACTTAAGCCTGGAGAACCACTTTTGCCCGGTGCAAAAGCAAATAACATGAAAAAAACGAAACCAGCTAAGAAACGAATTGCAGCTAACAACGAGAGGAACAAAGAATCATCGGAGCAGCCAGCTAAGAAGAAGGGTAAACATGATATTTTAAACACTGGCAGTTGCAGCAGGACTAACATTTCCAGAAATGTACTACAGCAGCAGCACAGGCAACAATTAAAATGGGGCAAAAAATTTCCAACTTGCAAAAAAAAAAGAATGACAAGGAATCTTCGACATCATTTTCCGGGCAGGTTTGTCACGATTTGCAAATTGGCTCCATTAGCAGCAGCAGCCGCAGCAGCAGCAACCGCAGTACTAGCAGCAGCCGCAGCAGCAACCGCAGCAGCAGCAGCGGTAGCAGCATCAGCAGCAGTAGCAGTGATTGTGGTTTATGGGAACAAAGGAAAATCGCTTTGAGCCAATTTAAAATCAAGCCATGGCTTATACATGCAAACATTGCAACACGCCTACACTATGCCTAACAAATTCGATTGATTATTCGAATATAATAAACTAAACACTACTCTGAATATATAATAATACTAAGAAACCTCTAACCTATATGTAATTGTAAAAGTGTTCTTTGTTTTTCCTTCTACTGATAGGTGACACCCAGGCCGTCTTTAGCCTATTGGAAGCCATGGGCACATTAGTATAATGAGGCCCCTTTGACATTCACAGATCACTAATTTGTAAGAGTAGATAAAGAAAATAGATAAGCAAGGTTCTAGATTTATATATATCTTTGTAGCCACACTGACAGCGCTAAACTCTAATTCCGCTTGATGAAATTTGGCACTTACATACATGTGTTTCTTCGTGGAGAAGGTTTTCATCTTCCAATTCTAATTTTTTGTAAGTCACCATCTACACCGTTGAACCGATCGCCATGAAAATCGCTATACATAGATCTTTGAACCTGGGAAACTTTCTCACACATTCCATATTACTATAACTCACCACTATAAGGAACTGCAAAGATCACCTTGCACACCTTGCGTTGAGCCGATGAAGTACATTGCGTTTTGATTGACACGCTTCCATATTGACAACTTACTAGACAAGAACAATGACTACTAAAAAAATTACGCAAATTTATTGGAAAAACTGTTTTGTTTTGTGTGCTATCATCTTGACATTTGGACACAATAGGCTTCTGATCCATATTTATCAAGCACGAAAATTTTAATATCATTGGATGACTGGATCTCATAGCTTCACAAGAAAAATGTTTTCTTGGCGTTGCGTATTACATTTTCGGCATAGCCGAAGATACCCTTCTTCTTGTTTTTTTATACTCTTCACGTAACACACACAAAGAGACATTGCAGACCGCATAAAGTATATATATTTGTTATCAGCTCACTGAGACGAGTTGATTTAGCCATGTCCATCTGTCTGTTTGTCTGTCTGTACGCGAACTAGTCCCTGAGTTTTTGAGCTAGAGGTCCGAAATTTTATACTCAAATTAATGTTCTGATTAAAAAAAAACTTTTTTTATTTATGGTTCCATTGAACTGAAATTTTGCTATTATGAGCTTCTGGTCCACAACCAATTTCATGATACTATGGATACCAGAAAGGATAATTCCCATACAAGCCCCCTACTCAAATTGGTGTTCTTATTAGAAAAATTTTGTTTTTTATACTAACACCTTGAACTTTGGACACACTAAGTTTCTGATTCATATTCATTAACCATGTAAAGATCCTAGGATTAGTGGATCGTACAGCTGCCATACAAGAAAGATTTTCTAGGGGCTTCGTGAAGAGTATTATATTTTCGACAAAGTCTAAGATACCTTTCTTTCTGGTTTTGTTTGACAAATTTATTTTCATATCTGTATATGCGAACATTGCACCACTAATCATTTTATTTCACAGTTAGAACTTATTAGCCAAATGCACTACTATTTTTATGAACAAAGCTGTATATCCTACCTGTTCTTGTCTATTTTGTTATATATAGGGTACGTGAATTAATAATGCGGGATTTACAGTAGATGGTGCTATTCATGCTATAAGCATCTGTCAAGGTTGTCCTATACTCCATTTAAAAAATACATTTGACTGCTTCAATTTCCAGTATGTAACATTTGCTTGAAGTGTAAACAACATATTTTCTTTTGCTCTCAATATATCTAATTTTGTACCAACAAAACAACATTTGCGGGAAGTTCTCGTTTATTTCTTTAATTTGAAGAAAAGTGCAGCTGCAGCCCATCGATTGCTTTCCGAAGCATATCGGGAGTATGCTCTGTCGATTTCACAGTGCAAGAGATGGTTTGTACGCTTTAGAAGTGGTGATTTTGACGTGGAAGACA